>PVJX010012307.1:0-50782 GCA_004027295.1 Dolichotis patagonum
GGGAACACGGTCCCACATTCTGTGCTTCTGAGCTCCCAGTCCCTGCTTCACCTGCGGCTGCCCCACCCTCCCCTGCCTCCTTTGCTCTTCTTCCTCCTCGAAGATCATCCACATGCCCTAGGGCCTTCTTTTACTCTTATTTGTACATGAAGATGAAAAAACAAAACCCCAGAGTCTAGAAAGTGAGAAACAATCAGCTGTAATACCTAAAAACACAACACATTCTGACCACTGGACAAAGTGTATTGAAAAAATGAAGCTGTTGGGGCTGGGGATTTAGCTCAGCAGCATAAGCACCTGCCTTGCAAGCACGCAATCCTGAGTTCGATCCCCGGTACTGATTAAAAAAAAGGTACTGATTAAAAAAATGAAGCTGCTATGGTATTTTGCTAACGTTTTGCTATCTTTAGTTGTGAAAAATGTACATCAAAAATTAAACAGGAACTAGAGTTATTCAAATCTAAGTGAATTCAAATCAAAATGAATTATATGTTTGGTGATAAATTTTTTCACATAAAAACATCTTCCTGAGAAAACAAAAGGATAAAGCCCCCTGCCTCATTATATACAGTTTGTGTAATTAGACTGAAAATAGCCACATTGTACTTTACTCTGAAAATAAATTTCTATACCTACTGCAATTAATAAAACAACAACAATAGAAACAGCAACAAAAGACTGTCTACCATGTGATTTACCCTCACATGATTTTATACAAGGGTTTTAAAATATCTTTCAAAAGTCACCCAAGTTCTAGGCAGTTATCCCAAAAAGTATGAACAGACAGATTTTTTTAAACTATAAAATTGCTTTTTCTTCTTTTTTCTTTGTGATACTGGGGCACTGAAGTCAGGGCCTTCACACTGAGACACAAGTCCTCAATCCTTCTGAGGTAATTTCTCCCCAAATTGTTAAATTGATCAGACTGGGCTCAGACTTGCGATCCTCCTACCCCAGCCTTCCAGAGAGCTGGGATTCCAGGCGTGCACCGCCGTGCCCAGCCTGCTCACTCTTCCCTCCCTCCTGTTCTTCTATGCTAGGGATCAATGTGCAATTTACTTTGCTTAAGCAGAAATGCATTTTACATTTTGGTATTTCTATAAAACTTATCAAGTCATTCACTGATTACAGATGGATTTGATTATTTTACTTAAATCACCTAAAACTTACCTAGTACTATAGATACCCCAATGTAAGGTCACAATAGACTCTGATAGCTTATGTTTGGAGCAAGGCTGAGTAGACAGTGAACTACTGCATAAAGGGTCACACACAGGCAAGAGCTTTGGAGAGGACACACGGTGGCAGAGGCACCCTGCTAACAAGGGTACTGACTCTAAGAGCAAGTAAGTGGAGAAGAAAAATAGAGGCAGGAAAGGTAGGGAAGAACACTTCAGCATTTTTACCTGTAGGAGAAGTTCCTGCAGCTGGGCCCGCTTCTGCTTTATCCGTTCTATCCGCCTCTGCTTCTCTATCTTTAAAATAGAAGTTATAAAATAACACGAAGTATCACTCCATTGTTGCGCCCTTACTCTAAGATATCAACAATTTTCCTTAGAGCAGTTCAGTCTACTTTAACAGATGAACTACCTCCCTTTGGGAGGAAGGGCTGGGGTAGGGAAGCAAGCACAACAGAAATGTGGCCGTGGTCATCACAAACGAAACCCATCCGTTAAACCAACAGACAGGCACGAGTGTGCAAAGACATTTCAGAGACGGCTGTGGAGGTGAGGCGGGACTAAAAATACACTGAATATTTAAAATGTAAAAAAAATCACAGTGAAAGACACACTGCCATTAAATCCCCTCAGAACTCTGCCCCACTTGGAATACACTTGTGCATCGCTGCTGTCACTCTCTGAAGCAATTCTGGACGTCCTCTTTTCTGGCTTTATTTGCACTGGCGTGGTTGCCTTGATGTCCTGAATCAATTCAAAATATTTATCTTTCACGGTCATTTTGACTTTGGGGAGGAGCCAGAAGCCACACCGTGCCAGACCCTGTGAGTACACTGGATGGGGACGCAAAATTCATGGAATTTTTGATCACACCTCTTACAGATGCTCACGTAAGAGGACTCAGAATTGCTTCAGAAACTGCTAAGAAGAGTGAGATAATTGTGTTCAGATGGGATAATAACATTCAAAGCGAGGACGGCATTTTGAAGGGGTCAGCATCAGTGTGTCTTTTACTGTAGTCAACTTCTAAGTATCCACCCTATACTTTGATTATCTCGTGTATGACAGTGGTCCTATAAGATTATAATGGACCAAGATGCTCCCATTTCATAGTGACACTAGCACAAAGCGTCACCCATGTATTTGTGGTGACATTGGTGCAAACAAAGTCAACTACCCTGCCAGTCACATAAAAGAGCACATACGATTATGCACCGTACACGGTACTTGACCATAAATTACTAACTTGGTAGCTTAGGTGTTCACTAGACTTTTTAATTATTATTTTAGACCATACGCCTACTTATACAAAGTGACACAGTAAGCAGGACACCACATCCCGCCGGCAGTGGCCTCCCACAGCCATATTTCCTGATGCCCTGACTGCACAAGAGGCCGCTCTGCATAATGAGCCTGCACCATCAGGCTTTCCTGTTCTGTGTCAGGGTGCTTACACAATACAAGACATCGGTCAAGGCCGTGTCTTGCGGGAACGTACTTCCCATGGCTAGTGACACGTGACTGAACTTGATATGCAACACCTGATGCTATGATTACTAATACTCTTATCAAAGTCAGCAGTACCACTTAGTTTATACTTATTCTATGTTCTGGCACTCAACTAAACATATACATTATCTTAATTCGTCTTCACAAACACCTTATAATCGATTTTGGTTAAGACTTTTTTTTTTGGAGACAGAGTCTTGCCACATAGTTGAGCTCACTAGCCCAGGCTGGCCTGGAACTGCCCCTCCTTTCCATGTTCCTCCTGCCTCAGCCTCCCTAGTGCTGGGATTATAGGCATAAACTACCACAGCCGGCAAAGTTTTTAGTTTAATGAGTGGAGCTCATAACAGAGAGATTCCTTGTTGTCTAAGGTACACATCCCACTTACAGTAAGAAAGAGCTTGTGAGGTAGATCTCCTGGCTTTAAACTGCTATTTTTCTCAATGTTACAACTAGCGAGGCACCAGTTGTTAGGCTCTGAATTTGCTTGCAGTTGAGTTTCTCACTGTCTTCTTGTATAGGCGGTTACTGGTTTGGGCTGAGCTGCATTTGGCCCAACACCAAACCAAAATGGATTTATAGATGCTGAAGTTTTGTGCCACCAAGTCAAAACTAAACTACTTCTGCCATCTCCCAAGAAAGTAAAAGAAAGAACATCTAAATCCCCAACAGGCCAGTTTAGAGGAGTCTCACTTCCCTTTGTTTTAATCTTTACAAGGCAAGTAACTAAAATGACAGTTCACTTTTTGTTCTGTTTATTTCTTCAGTCCTTTTTGCTGCTTATAAAAAGCCAACCTCCTCTGCCCATAATACTCACTCTATTATACTTACAATAAAGTGCTGCCCTATTCTAAATTCACAAATAAAGGCAATTAAGATCTTTAAAGTTGTACTTTCACCTTTTGAGTATTTCCAATCTGTTCCCTATCTACTCTAGTCTGTGCTGGAATTCTCACTCAGCTCCTCTAACCATCCTCTTCACACTTCAGCCCTAAATTACTTAGAATTAACCCTACATGTGTGTAGCTTCTGCTTTAGAAAAGATGCCGTAGGGTTTTCCCCCAGCATCCACGGCCAAAGCCCCTTCCCGTCCATGTGCCCACATCCAGTCAGGTCAAGCTGCACGGATTCTCTCCCTAACACACCTGCAAGCCTTGCTGCCAAGCTTAACCCAGACCACAGGCCCCTTTCTGCCCCATTTCCTTCCTGGACCTGTTAATTGCTTCTGCCTGCAAGTTCCACCCACCCTTAGCCACTCGGTGAATTCTGCACCTCCTTTAGGACTAGCTCCAGGTTTATTTCCCTGGTAAAAACCTCCCTTAACCCTCTTTCCAGAGAATCTACACATACTTCTTTCATAGGCACAGTCAACTTTCCTCTCTTTTCCAGTGCGGGAGACAGAACCTAGGCTCTCATACTTGCTAAGTAAGAACTCCCCGCTGAGCTACATCCCCAATCCACAGTAATCACAGATTTCTGGGAACTCTTTTTCATCTTTGCTCCTCCTTGTTAGAATGAGGTCTTGATTTTAAGATCAAGTTTTGTCTTGTTTAGCTTATGGTTAAGCACAGGGTAGATGTTACAGACTTCTGCTTAGTGGGCCTTTGGTATCAGTTTAATATTACTGATAATATAGTTAAATGATGTTCAAATAAATTCTACGGTCTTAGGTAGAAGAAAATGAGAATGGGAAAACATTTCTATCCTAGCATATGATAACATTAATTCTATAACCTCTGATGAATGAATGGTTTCTCCAGCTGTTCATAAGGCATTCACAATGTTTCACACATCATTCCAAATTCATGGAAGCTGAACATTCCACCCATTCTGACAGACACAACTGAGCAGCCATTCTGTTGGTACTGACTCTAGACTCAAAGGTAAAGTTTAACATTCATAGCTACACACAGAATATTGTGTAACCAACATAGGAAACAACCAGCTTGATTCACACAGCTTTACTGTGCATCAAAACATTTACTAGAATAAGATAATGTTTCTATGACATGATTCATCAAAAATGTAATACAAGGGTGCTCAGAATTAAAGTAGAGCAAAATGGTTGTCTTCTCTAAGAAACAGCAAAAATCAAATTTAGTCACTACATCACTTACAAAATTAACTACACTACATCTGTAGTTCCCCCAAAGTCTAAAGTTCTACACTGTTAAAAGAAAATGTCAGCACAAATGAATAAGCAACTCTGAGTATTTTACTATTATATGATTACTGGTATATCTCTAAACTAAAATGCTTCTGATGTAAAATAACATAAACTACCATCCAAAAATTGATATTCCTCACTTACCTCCAGGTTTTGACATTCCTGAGCAGAATTGGTAGGCAGACCAATCCATTTGATTTCTTTTTTTTCCTTTGAAATTATGTTCATAGCCATTAGCACATTTAAAGCATCATAAACTCTTCGTCTAATGTTCTTCTGATCATAAGCCTGCTAAAAATATTCTTATTGAGTGACAAATTTTAAGGGTTGATAGTCATATATTAATTATTAATTTAATAATGTCACAATATCTTCAAATACTGAAAGAATTCTATACTCAGTAAAATCATCCTTCAAAATTAAAGATGAAATAAAGATGCTTTCAAACAATATCAGACATTAAATAACCTGAGAAATTAAAATTATGTACTATCAGATCTATATAAAAAAATTCTAAAAATTCTTCAGCCGGGGATTTAGCTCAGCGGCTCAAGTGCCTGCCTAGCAAGCACAAGGTTATGAGTTTGATCCCCAGTACCAAAAAAAAAAAAAAGATTTCTTCAGGTGGAATAAAGATCATTTAAAATGTGAACCTAGAGGTGTAGGACAGAATTAAGAACAATTCAAAAGGTAAAAATCGCTGGGTGTGGTGGCACATGTCTGTAATCCCAGCACTCAGGAGACTGAGGCAGGAGGACCACGGAGAATTTGAGGCCAGCCTGGGTCACACAGCAAGACCTTGTCTCAAAACAAAAACAAAAAACCCGAAACAAACAAATGGTAAGCATGTGGATAAATCTCAACTTCATACTATATTTTAAAAATGTCTTATAGACTACAGACACAAAATTCATATATATGACAATAACAGTACACATACGTCTACATCATCTCAGAAAGGAATAGTGGAGGTATTCTAAGGTCTTGGATTGTTTGGATTTTAGACTTAAAAAAAATTCAATAATGCATACTTTAAGTTCTAGGTTAAAATTGCTTCTTAAAATGTGGCCCATGGACCAATTCTCACCGGCAAATAGTTTTCATTTCTCAATGGAAATAGAACTTGCACCAAAATGTAATGACTATCTCACCAAGTACCCTATATCACTGCGCTGGTCCCTTTCTTCCCTCCTTCCCTCTCCTTCCTTTTTTTTGTACAAAGACTTTTTCAATGAAGGAAAACTGTGATGACTTAGATGGTAGAATAAGTTCTTTTATTTACTACTGCCAGGGAGTTCCTAAGAGCAAAAACCAGTTAGAGTTAAATGCTCTGGTTCAGGATGGGGGAAGTCGGGCACGGTGGTAAATGCCTGTAATCTCAGTTACTTAGAGACCTAGACAGGAGAACCACCAAATGCAAAGCAAGCCTGGGCAACTCAGCAAGACTCTTCCTCGAAATAAAGAGCTGAACTATGGCTGCTGCCATATATCTAATCCCAGTGCTGGGAGGGGGAGGCTGAGGCAGGAGGGTCACAAATTCTTGCCCAGCTTGAACAACACAGTGACTTAGCAAGACCCTATCTCGAAATACAACATTAAATGCAGCTTAGTGGGAAAACCCTAGGTTCAATACTCAGTATATATAAAAAAAAGTGGGGGCTAGTTGGACGAGGTAGCACATGCCTGTAATCTCTAACTAGCACCACTTAGTAACACTTTGTCTCAAACAAGAACTGCAAGTGGTGGTGATTGCATGTAATTCCAGCACTTGGGAAGCTGAGCAAGGAGACTTGCTACGAGTTCAGGGCCAGCCTGGGCTACATAATGAGTTTAAGGCCAGCTTGGACTACATGGTGAGACCCCATCTCAAAAAACAAAACCAAGTAAGACAAGACAAGGGTTGAGCATGCAGCTCAATGGCACAAGGCTTCCCTAGCATGCATGAGGCCTTGAGTTCATTCCTCAGTACAGCAAAAGAAAAAAGAATTTCTGAGGTATGTTAAGAAAGTAAAATTAAGAATGTAGCATGTACCAGGTGAGGTGGTAATCTCAGTACTTGTAATCTCAGTACTCTGGAGGCTGAGGCAGGAAGATCACTGTAAATTCGACACCAGCCTAAAGTACACAGTGAGACGTTATCTCAAAAACACACACAAAAAACAAAAAACCACAATGTAGCATGCAAAGCATGATCACTTTGTGTTTAAAATAAAATAGAATAGTCAGGTGTGGTGGCATTTGCCTGTATTCCCAGCACTTGAGAGACTGAGTTAGGAGGATATTTGTGAGTTTGTGACCAGCCTGGGCTACAAAGTGACCTCAAGGCCAGTATGAACTGCATAGTGAGACTCTATCTCAAAATGACAAAAAATAAAATAAAATAAAATAAAATAAAATAAAATAAAATAAAATAAAATAATAATAATAAATAAAACAAATTTTCTTGTGCATACGCATAAGGAATTTCTGGAATGATATTCAAGAACCTAGTAAATGGGCTGGGGATTTAACTTAGTGGCTTAAGCGCCTGCCTGGCAAGCGTGAGGTCGTGAGTTCAATCCCTGGTACCCCCCCCAAAAAAAGAAGAACCTAGTAAATGAATATTACTCAAGAGAAGTAAACCAGAGACTACTGGGAGAAGGGAGATATTTTTAAATTGCATACTATTTTTTAGCAACTGGATTTTAATAAACATGATCGTATATAACTTTTACAATTAAAAATATTGTCTTGTTCACTTAAGACAATGAATAACAGCTAAGGTTTAGAAAGTATATGAAGTCACTAGTAAGTGACTGAATCGATCCTTACAAAAGATGCTCCCTCAGTGCCCCTCGAAACTGTTTTTGAGACAGGGTCTTTCTATGTAGTTCAGGCTGCCCTTCAACTCATTTGTAGCCCAGTCTGTCTTGAACTTATGGCAATGTTCCTGCCTCAGTTTCTCAAAGTGTTGGGATTACAGATGTAATCCAATATTATTTTTTAAAGGTATCTTTGTTTTTATAAGTAACAGAATAACTTTGTTTTTATAAGTAACAGAATAACTTTTTGCCAAACAAAGCAAAACAGAAAAAAGCCTGGACATATAATGTACAGTATCAAGTCATGGGTCCCTCACTTACTCACTTCCTCAAATCTGCGCTACAAACAACTCTAAGAGATGAACGACAGCGTCACTCATCACCACCCAAGGCGAGTTCATGATCTACCTACCGAATCAGCCGCCAAATGATTATCTGAATTGGTGAACTCTGATACCAGCTCATCAGCTACTTCATTATATGATGTTGTACCTTTGCGCTGAACTTTTTCACACACTTTCATTGAAAAATGTCTCAAGCCTTTTCCATTTTTATCTCCTTTTTTGCTTCGTTTACTAGAAAAAAATAAAAGTATATTCTATTTATTAGAGACTTCCTTCACAAAACTGTAAGGAAAAAAATATAAGTTTTTGCTTCAAGTGGTAAAAATTTAAATTGAATACACAAGAAAATGTTTTCAAATTTAATGTTTGTCTTCAGAGGATAATGAAGTAAAAAATACTTTCTATCATTCATTTATTCAGCAAATTTTTATTGATGAATGCCACACAATATTACACGCAGTGAAAAGTGACAAAATCCCCGACTTTCTATAGCTCGAATACTAGTCAACATTTTGTTTATTAAGGTTTACTTACCTTTTATTTACTATGTTCATTATGTACACTAGTTTTCCCTCAAAATTAAAGTGTTAGCATTCTCAAGTTTATGTATCTACTTTTTTTTTGGCATGCTAGGGACTGAACCCCAGGTTTCCACAAATGCTAAGCGCACAGTACCACTGACCTACAACCCCAATTCCTGACCATTGTTTGGGAGGTGATAATGGCAAAGACACTCAAGGCCTGTGGCTTGAGCTGTATCCTCAGCCCACTTTTTCACTTGAGACACAGTCTTGCTAAGGCCCTAAAATGTCCAGGCTGGGTTTGAACCTGCACCCCTCCTGCTCAGCCTCCCAGTGAAGTGGAGCTACAGGTGTGCACTACCACGGCCCAATCCATTTTCAACTGAAGATCACTGGTTAACACTGGATGTGAGTCTTTAAGTTTGGTTAATGTTAAAGCCTAAACTTTGCTAACTTAATCACTAAAATTTAGGAGGTTTTAGTATAGTTCCACTAACATATGAGCATCAATTATATGCTAAGAACTCTGTTGGGCACCAGAAGTACAAAGACTCAAGAAAAATCCTTCCCCTCAGTGTGAGTCTTGGAAGATTAACAGACAGATACATAATGACAATTCCAGTATTATAAAGTAAGTGCCATGTCAGAATTATTCAGTGGCTTATGCACAGAACAAAAAGGAACATGTAATGTAACCCACAGGTAGATGACCTGTTGGAAGGAAGCCGTGAACAAAGAGCAAAAGCCAAGGGAAGGAAGTTGGAACGGCTACCAAGTGAGCGAACCAGCAGCATCAAGGCAGCCATAGAGACAGGTAAAACAGGTCAAATATGTAAAAGACCTACAAATAAGGGGCTGGGGATTTAGCTCAGTGGCAAAAGTGCCTGCCCTGCAAGCACACAGTCACTGAGTTTGATCCCCAGTACTGATTAAAAAAAAAAAAAAAAAAGACCTACAAATAAGAGCAGGGTTACCCAAATATAAAATGCAAGGCAAATGAGGAAGAAAGGTAAGTAAGAGGTCAGGCCATACAAAGGAACCAGGACTGTATCTTACAATACTCCATCAGCAAGATTATATTTACTGATAAGTTATTTACGTTCTCTTGATCTATATCTATGTCTATGTCTGTCTATATCTATATCTACATGACATTGAGTATGCACTTTTCAAAAGAGTGAGATGAGGAAGGGACATCCACTTTCTTTTCCTACATTCCCCAAACATCTTTCACACATTTTTGCAGCAGAACAGGCACCTCACAACACAGACTGCTCTTAAATGCAGTGAAACCATTAAGTGAGTTATTTAAATGTGTGTCTGTGTGTGCGGCAGGAGGGAACATAACAAGATTCTCAGGAAGGAAGAAATTCTTGCTGCAAAGGAGATTAATTTATAGAGGGGAAAAAACAATGACAGAAAGACAAGCTGAGAGGTTATTTCAATAATCCAAGCAAAAAATGATGAGTTCTGAAATGGGGTTGTGATAGGAGAGATAGGGTTGCAAAATGATGGTTTATAACTTTTATATTAATTACATGCTAAAATACATACCTTTTACTTAATATTGTATTTACAGAATTAGTACTTGATAGTTACTCATGGCTTTACTCTGCATTACATACTGAAGTCTGAAATACTAGTGTGATTACGGAAAACATTGGCTTCTTTTTTGTTTTTGTTTGGTTGGTTTAGGGTGCTGAGGTTATGCTAAGAACCTCATGCAAGCTAAGCAACAGGTCTACCACTGAGCTACATCCCTAGCCATAGGGTCTTTTTTGTATATAATCTCCCATTGCCTCTTTGAAGTTTTTGTACTTCGTCTAGCTACGGTGGTGAGCACACATTCATATGTAACTTATAGCATACTCTTCCCTTGTAAGACCTCACTAAGGTTTTACATTACAGGTAAGTATGGGTAGCATTTAATACTCATTATCAGTTGCTACGCTATTGCCTTTCTGGTCTTTTGAAAAGTTTGTTATCTAGTGAGTTCTTCAGGCAGGACAGTGGGAGTGAAGGTTAACACTGGCTGTCAACTCCATTAGAATGATAAATGCCTAAAAATAAATACAGCACACTTCTGAATGTATCTGAGGGTGTTTCCAGAAATGACTGGGTTGAAGACTCCAATGTCGCCAGTGGATCAATCCAATGATGAGACCCTACTCTGACAGCATTATCGGGAAGTGAGAACACAAGGTAGGGCTTAGTGAAAAGAAGCTGATCTTGAGGATGTGACTTGGGGATCTACTGTCTGGCCTCTGGTCCCTCCTTCCTGTTACTCTGCTTTCTGGCTGCCATGGGTAAGGAGCTTTCCTCTGCTATGTCCTTAGGCCATGTTTCTGTCTTAGAGCTAGGGACTGAAACTTTTAATTTGTGTATGTCAGGTACTGTATATTGTCCCATCGACAGAAAGGTGACAAATACTGCCAGGCATGGTGGCACATACCTGTAATCCCAGCACTCACAAGGCTGAGGTAGGAGGAGCAACGTGAGTTCAAATCCAGCCAAAACTACTTACTGAGATCCTGTCTCAAAAAAAGGGGTGTGGGGTGGATGAAACTTTTGAGATGGTAATGAACATCAGAAACAGCCTTTTAGATTTGGTGTCCAGAAGAGAAGGAAGTGGGGCCTCAGGACCCAGCAAGGATCTTAAGTGAACACTGATGTCCATGGGGAGAGTGAAGAGAGACCTCAATGCAGGAGGAGGAGATGGCTAGCGGTGCTTGCTCCCTGAACTTTGACTTACTGCATGGGAGCGGTGGGTTGAACCTGCAGGAGCACCGTGACTACTTGTTACCTTAGAGGCCTCCAGGGAGAAAAGCACAAGTGGAACATAGCAGTGGACAGTGGACTGTAGTGACTGGTGCGTTATTTGGGTTCAGATGCCCCTAGAAGAGGGCAATTGACCAGCAGCCATCTTAGAGAGGGGCCAATGAGCTTGGAACTCAGAGCAGCTGCAGGCCAGCTCCATCTATCTAGTGGCTCCTAGTGTCAGAGTGAGGCGGCATCAGGATGTCAAAGAGATGATTTCAAATTGGCAGGAGGCACAAAGTGTTGCGGGCTGAACAGATCAGATTCCAGCCTTACAACTAGAAACCACTCTGAACTTTGGTAAATCTAAATGTGCAGGCTTCCTGGGATTATCGATTACCTCAAGGTCAACCTACAGATTTCAATGCTGGGATTAATCAACAAGGATGTGGGTTCTGTCTGCCCATTCTGGCTAAGAATGACAGCAGAGACATGCCCAGAAGAGGACATTTGCTTTCTTTCATATTTTTCTTTTGTTTTCTTTTTTTTCTTGTGTTTTTGTTTTCACGAGTATGAACATTGTTTTTAGTTTTTTGTTATTGCTGTTTTGCTCGTTTGTATTTCTTTTCTTTCCCTCCTGTCTTCTTCAACTTCCCAGTGTGTATAATCTTTTGCTCTCCAGACTTGCTTGTAATCTCTATCACAACCCCAAACTTCCAGCTCATCAAAGGTAAATTCAGGGGGCAATAAGGTGGAACATTTTGAAAGCCACCCATCTGGGTCTAAAATGATAACAGCAAAAGTAACAGATGTAGAAGGCTCTCAAAAAACTAAAATCAGAAATAATTTCTCAGGTAACTACAGAGACGGTTACCATAATGAAAGATATGCTTAGTGACTCTAGATACTGATAAAAACATAGATGAGCTGAGCAAAATGATGGAAGCCATGAATGGTTAACATAGGTAACAGAGTCCATGAGAAAGATTCAAGCAGATATCCAGAATATTACAAAATTCACTGAAAATGTATGCAGGGAAATGAACCAACGTGAGGACTGAGTATCAGACACCTAAGATGGGATTTTGGTTAGTGATCCTGAAAAGAAGGTTTTCCTAAAAATAGCAAGGGACCAAAAAAACCAAACCAAACCAAAACAATCAAACCAATAGCTTTGGGGCTGGGGATTTAGCTCAGTGGCATAAGTGTCTGCCTTATAAGCGCAAGGTCATGAGTTTGATCCCTGGTACCAAAAAAAAAAAAAAAAACAACAACAACAAAAAAAACAAACCAATAGGTGCTAGATGATACAAAGAATAAGATTGATCAAATTTAATGAAAAAGCTGGGGAAAGTGCAAATGACATTAAAAAAAACAAACCTGTTCACAGAAGTAATGGAAGAAAACTTCCAAAGCATGGGAAAAAGAATTGGACAGACACATAAATGAAGCATGTGGAATTCCAATTAGCCATGATTTTAAAAAATGAAATAAAATAAGATGCCCAAGCATATAACAGTCAAGATTCCAGAAATTCAACACAAGAACAGAATATTAAAAGTTGTTAGAGAAAAGAAACAAATCACCTATACTGGAAAGCCCATTAAAATCACAGTAGACTTCTCAACACAAACCCTCAACTTAAGGAGACTGGGGTGAAGTATTTCAAGACCTAGAAAAAAATAACCTCCAGCCCAGACTGATATACCTTGAAAAACTATCTTTCAAAATTCATGCAGAAAGAAATAAGATATTTCCACGACAAAAAACACCTGAAGAAATCAATGACCACCAAAGCAGCACTGCAAAATGTTCTGAAGGATATGCTAGACAAAGATGACAAAGACTCCATGAACTCCAACAGACTGAATTTACCAGGGAAGGCAAGTAAATGAACAGTGTGGAGGTGGTAAAAGAAACCAACAACTGGAAAATAATATGACAAGGGTGAGTTGGTACATATCAGCTATAGCCATCAAAGTAAATGGTGTCAATTAACCAATCAAAAGAAACAGACTGAAAAAACAAAGAAAAAAGACTGAAAGAGTGGATCAAGAAGCAAGATATTAATATTTCATGGGACAGGAAACTGGAACAAAGCAGGGGTAACTATTCTATTTATAGACAAAGCATAACTGAACACAAGACTGATTAAGATCCAAGAGGAAGAGAATATATATATATATGCCACATACCAGCATACCCAGCTATATAATATAAATATTAATGGTTATGAAAATCAAATAAGCACTACTACAATTTTAAGGGAGACCCAATACCCCACTGTCCTAAACAGAACTAGAGAAAAAAAAGATCAACAAGGAAATATCAGAACTGAATCATCAAAGTCTTGAACAAATGGACTTAGGAGACGTCTACAGAACACTCTATTCTACAATATCAAAATACACATTCTTCTCAGTTGCACACAGGATATTCTCTGAAACATACCACATACTAGCTCATGGACTATGCTTAAGACAATTTGAAGGAACTGAAATTATCCCATTCTTAGTATCAGACCATAGTGCAATGAAATTAGAAATCAATAGCAAAAGAAACCAAAAAACCTTCAAAAACACATGGAAATTAAGTAACACCTTCTTGAACAACCATAGATGAAATTAAAGATAAAATCAGATTGTTTAAAACAAGGTAACAAAATACCTCCCCAAACTCCCAACTCCATCAAAGCTGATCCATGTGACATGGATGAGGAGAAACTCAAAAAACAAAACAACAGAATTATATAAGGTGATTAAAAAGGAAATAACAACAACAGAACAAATCAATAAGGTACTGAGCCAAGCTGAAACATGATATAACTAAACAGATAATGTACTTAAAAAGCAAAAGGAGGAAAAGAAAATGCGCTAAAGGATATAACAGCATGTATGTTTAAGTGTGTGGGATTGATGACCATATTACCAAGTTTTTGTTGGATCGTTGAACAGAACTGTTTACAGCCTCACTGTTTGTTCACTTTGTATGCCTTAATTTTGTAACATGAACAACTATTTCTAAGACAATATGTAATTTATTAAGTAGTGATTTCTTAATGTTTTTTTTTGAAATTCTGTATTATTTCTACCCTTTTTTGTTTTGCTTTTTTTCTCTTTAAATAAAATTTAAAAAAAATTAGATTGTTTCTACAATTAAACAATAGAGTCGATACAACATACCAGAACTTATGGGACACAATGAAAGCAATCAATCCTACAAGAGAAATCTATAGTGGTGAATTTCAGTATCAGAATGACTGAGCTTAAATAAACAACTTAATGTTGAAATTCAATGTTGAAGCTCAAGTTTAAGGAAAAGAAGAGTAAGTCAAGTCCAAAGCTCCCACAAGGGAGGAAATTATAAAGACAAGAGAGATTAATGGAATTGAGACTAACAAAACCATACAAAAAAATCAACTAATCAAAGAGTAGGTTCTTTGAAAGAATAAAATTGACAAACCTTAGCCAACCTTATAAAAAAAGAAGAAATCAAATCCATGCAATTAGGAATGAAAAAGGTGAAATCACAGCATATTCAGAAGATCATCAATACCTACTTCAAGAACCTGTATTCTAATAAGATGGGAAATGCAGAAGAAATGGACAGATTCCTAGATACATATGAATTACAAAAGCTGAATCAAGAAGATATAAAAATACTGAACAGTCCAATCCAGTCAATGAAATTGAAGATGTAATTAAACACCTACTGACAAAGAAAAGCCCAGATGCTGATGGATTCACTGCTAATTTCTGTAAGAAATTTTGAGAAGACCTAATACCACTATTTCAAAACTCTTCAGTGAAATAAAAATAGAAGCAATATTCCCAAATTCATCCCTGGAAGCAAGCATTTCCCTGGTCCCAAAACCAGAGAAGGATCTAACCAAGAAAGATAAGTACAGGTCAATCTCCCTAAGGAACACTGATGCAAAAATCCTAAGACACTGGCAAACAATGCAGAAAATTATCAAGAAGATCACACACAATGACCAAGTAGGATTCATCCCAGGGATGCAAGGATGGTTCAACTTAAGCAAGTCAATAAATGTAATACACAATATTAACAGAACCAAGGACAAAAAAACCTACGATCATCTGAATAAATGCAAAAAAATTCCATTTGACAAAATCCAACATCCAATCGTGATGAAAACCCTACAGAAAATTGGAACAGATCATCTTTATCTAAATGTGATAAAAGTCACTTATGACAAACCAACAGCCAACATCATACTAAATGGTCAAAAACTGAACGTTTTCAGTATAAAATCAGAAACAAGACAAGGATGTCTACTATCACCATTCTTGTTCCATATAATTCTGCAAACAGTCACCAGAGCAATTAGACAAGAAAAAGAAATAAAAGGAATAAGATAGGAAAGGGAGAAGTTAAATTATCATTATTTGTGGATGATATAATACTCCATACAGAAGACCCCCAAAACATCACCAAAAGACAGATTTAATAACCAAATTCAGTAGCATAGCTGGATACAAAGTCAATACTCAAAAATCAATAGACTCCTGTACATAAACAACTTAATGAGAGAGAAATTATGGGAACCACCTTTCGCAATAGCATCCAAAAAGATGAAATACCTCAGAATCAATCCAACAAAAGAAATAAAAGACCTTTACATTGAAAATTACAGTACTCTGAAAAAAAGATAACAAGAAAATGGAAAGATTATCTCTTGCCCTTGGGTGCGAGGAACCAATATACTGAAAATGGTCAAAACTTACAAAATCGTTACACAGATTTAACACAATTTTCATCATAATATCAATAGCGTATCTCCCAGAGTTAGAGAAAACAATCCTAAAATTCATCTGGAAATAAGAAAAGACCTAGAATACAATCATAAAAGCAATTCTGGGCAACAAAGGCAAGGCAAAGAGCATCACAATCCCTGACTTGAAATTATACCACACAGCTACTGTGATAAAAACAGCACAGCACAGTATTGGCAAAACAACAGACCCAAGGATCAATGGAACAGATTACAAAATGCAGAAACAACTCCAAACACACTCAACCACCTTATCTTTGACAAAGATAAGGAGCCAAACATCTTCACTGGAAGAAAATAGCCTCTTTAACAACTGCTGGAAAAACTGGTCAAAGATTAAAACTAGACCCAAATCTTTCACCATGCACTAAACTAAAATTGAAATGGATCAAAGATCAAAATATTAAAACAGAAGCACTAAAGCTGCTGGAAGATACAACAGAAAGAACTCTTGAAGATACTGGTGTAGGCAAAGACTGTAAGAACAAAATCTTGATTGCACAGTAAATACTACAAGGCATCAACAACTTTTTAATAGGTTATTAAAAAGCTTTTGCACAACAAAAGAAACCACCAACACAGTGAAAAGACAACCCACAGAATGGGAGAAAGTTTTTTTTGCCAGCTGTTCCTCAGAAAAAAAGACTAACATCTAGAACATGTAAAGAACTCAGTGCTGGTTGTGGTGGTGCATGCCTGCAATCCCAGCATTCAGGAGGCGGAGGCAGGAGGATCCTTGCAAGTCTGAGACCAGTCTGGACTACATAGTGAGCTCAAGGCCAGTCTGAATTGCATAGTGAGAACCTGTCTCAAAAAGACAAAGCAAAACAAAACAAATCCCAGACCTCCCAAATTTAAAGGCCCAGTCAAAAATTGGGCATCTGAGGCAATTCTCAGATGAAGAAGTAGAAATGGTAAATATATGAAAAAATGTTCAACATCATGGTCTCAAGAGATACAAATTAAAACAAAACTGAGATTCCATCTCACTCCAGAAAGGACTAGTATCAAGAAATCAACTAGTAACAAGTGCTGAAGGGGCTGTGACAAAAAAGGAACCCTTCTTCTCCATTGTTGGTGGGAGTATAGACTGGTGTAAGCACCGTGGAAATCAGTGTGGAGGTTCCTCAAAGTACTAAAACTAGAGGCTCCATTTGATCCAGTTATTGTTCCCCTTCTTGGTATCCTCCCAAAAGAAATAAACGCATCATACTACAGCAATATGTGCATTCTTATGTTCACAGTGGCACAGCTTGCAATAGCTAAATCTTGCAAACAACCCAAATACCCATCAACTGATGGATGGATAAAGATGTGTGGGTTTTTAAAAAATATACAATGGAGTATGACTCTGCCATAAAGAAAGGTAAACTGAAGACATTTCTAGATATACAGATGCACCTCAAGACCATACTCTTAAGTGAAATATATCAGACACATGTAAATACTGCATTTTTTCCTCTGGTATGAGAAAATGAAAGTGTAAATAAGGACCAAAATAGATATTGGGAAATGAGAAGAAAATGTTCCAAGTAAGAAAGTAGGAGGGAAAGAGGGGTTGAAAGGAGGGTAGGGGTTGGGGAAAAAAGAATCATCAAACTATAACATATATAGGTACAAATCCCCTATGATAAATGTTATCATTATATATAGCTAAGACGTACAATAAAAAAATTAGAAAAAAAGGTGACTAATATGAGGAGCTCATAATCTCTGAGTTTATACTTTTTATATTTGAAATAAATCAGTTTTGTTGGCTAGAAAGCCTTGCCTCACTCACTTGGCTCTTAAATATGTTTTCTCCTGGTATCACACCTGCTCTTGATACCAGAAGGCCATTCTTTTTTTCTTCTAGATGCCCAACAGGCTTGCCCCTGTGGGGTCAAGTAGTTCTATTGGAATGATTTGATACTTCCTATTTCAGGTTGATATTCTCATTTTTTCTTTTACTTCACAAGTATTTTCTTGAATTATAGACTTTTTTTTTCCTCTTAGTACTAAGGACTGCTCCCAAAACATGCACACTAGGCAAATAAAAGCTCTATCACTGAGGTACACTCACAGCCCTTGTATAAAAATTCTGATAGGGTCTTGCTAGTCTGCTTAGGCTGGCCTGGAACTTGAGATCCTCCTGTCTCAGCCTTTTGAACAGCTAGGATTACAGGTGTGCATCACTACAACCTACTTGTTCCAACTCCTTTAGTGCTTATTGTGGCCTCATGTACTCAGGTGGTATTAAAGAGGGTAAAACCCTTTGTCAGTTCAACTGACAAAACTGCCTGCTGTGCTTTCTAATGAACTAGAAAAAATGACCAACCTTACAGCAATGAATATTCCTTAGCCCACAGACTGGAGCTTGACATGTAATTCTCACTAATGCAAATCAGGGCTTCTTGGAGACATGACTGATTCCAGGACTAGGGCAGGAAATATATGATGAACTTAGCATCCTGCCATAGCAGGCAATAAAGAAGCTGGGAAGATACTACAGTCATGTCAAAGGGATTTGAAGGCCAACTAGAAGATGCTCCCTGGCAAAGACACACAATTAAAGCTTCAACAGTATTACAAGATGTATAGGATTTACCACATATGTTCAAATTCACAAGTTTTTAATGGTATTTTTAACTGGGAAGACTCGATCATCTTTTGAGGAAGATAGGAACAAATTAATCAATTTGAAAACTGGGGAAGAGATCAAGCATTTACTCTGCTTTTCAATACAAAATATGGCTCCAGGGAACCACACCAAACCAAGAGAAGAGCAAGTGTTGTGATATTTTAAAAGCTGTGCCAACCACTGGGAGGCAGAATCAAGGGACTCCATGTTTGAGGCCAATCTGGGAAACTCAGACCCCATCTCAAAAGAAAACTAGGAAGAGCTGGCCAGGTGTTGCACATCTGCAGTCCCAGCACTCTAGAAGGCTGGAGTAGGATGACTGCAAGTTTGAGCCCATCCTGCACAAGTCAGTGACTTAGCAAGACCTTGTGTCCATCCACCAGCAATCAATCAATCAATCAATCAATCAATCAATCAATCAGAAGAGCCGGGGACATAATACAGTGAGAATGCCTTAGGTTCAATTCTCTGTACATGAAGGAAAGAATGTCGCGTAAGTAAGTAAGTTGAGAATGAGAATAACCTTAATTGCAACCCACAATGAATTAGTAGGTCCAGGCACTAAGTATCAGTGGTGTTTCCATCATAACAAGAAGGATGATGAAATTTAATGTGCTTTTAAATAGAAGAAAATACCAGGCACATACAATTCCACATAAAACCTACTCGCCTGGATTTGGACTTCGGTATATTTAGATATAAATGGCTAGTTACACATTAATTTACATAATTAATACAAGTTGTACAAAGTAAATAAAGATAGCTAAAATAGAAGTGTGAGAATTATTTTGAAAAAAGTGTGCTGCACATGGGATCCTATAATCACACTAAAAATTAGATAGTGACTTATTAAATACATTTCTCAACTGTACTTTTTAAGACAGTAGTAAAAGACTGTTTTTCATCTAAATCTAGGTCTGTATTTCTTAAAAGGCAGTAGTCAGATAATCATAGGATAGTTCTGGATAATCACTTGTGATTTTGTCCTCTGTAATCACACAAGGATAATATATAAAGAAGAAACTTGCCGGGCATGGTGGCGCATGACTGTAAACCCAGAACCTTGGGAAGCTGAGGCAGGAGGATCACAAATTCGAGGCCAGTCTGAGCAACTTAGCGAGAACCTGTCTCAAAATAAAATAAAAATAGGGCTGGGGATATAGCTTGATGATTTGCACTTGTAATGTGCAAAGTCCTGAGTTTAATCCCCAGTATGACAAAAAACCCAAACCAAACCGAAACAGAACTACTAACAAAACAAAACAAAATATCCCAAATTTTAGTAATGCTGATGGCCACACTCATCAAACTGGTGAACTATGTATCAGATATCTATTCCAAGCAATTTAAGTCACTCAACTCTAATTCCGCCTATCTAAACAACTGAGATACAAATACCTGTGTCACAGGTTGTTGAGAGGATTAAATGATACAGTAAGCCTAAAGCATTGCACACTACAGGACATACCTTTAAGGAGCTACCAGAACTTTCACAAACAATCCGAAACTGCCAGGCAGACTCAGCAACAGCTGAATCAAGAAATTATTTATTGGAAGGCTAACGGAACATCCCACCAAATGTCAATCAATATCCATGCACATCCCAGGCCTGGTGGCTCACGACTGCAATTCAAGCTACTCAGGAAGCTGAGGCAGGAGGACTGCATGTTTCAGGCCAGTGTGGGCAACTTAGTGAGACCTTCTCCCAAAATTTAAAAAAAGGCTGGGGGTACAGAAGAGTGGCAGTGCACCCATAGGTTCAATCCCCAATACCACCAACCAACCAATAAAAACTACCTTAAAAATCAAGAAAGGAAATATTCACTGTCTGCTGTTCACAAAGAGGAAATTTCACCAGGCAACCAATTCAAGTTCAGCAAACAGTTGGACATGGTGGCACACCCCTATAATCCCAGCACTCAGGAAGCTGAGGCAGGAGGACCAACTGGATTTTGAGGCTAGCCTGGGCTGCATACTGAGCTCAAGGCCAGACTAAACTACGTGCTGAGGTCCTGTCTCAAAAAGAAACAGAAGAAAAAAAAAAAAAAAGAAAACTAATGAAACAATGTTTTTTAGCAAGAATATTAGAAAGTAAAAGGCTACATAAAAAACTACAATCCAAAAACAACAACCCATTTTAAAAATGGGCAAAGGCCTTGAATGGTCATTTTTCCAAAGAGACGGAAGTGGGAAAAATGATTAATTTGTGCATGAAAAATGCTCTGCGTCACTTATCATTGGGAAGCTGGACATCAAAATTCTACTGAGAAACTACTTCCTATCTCAGAAGGGTGCTGAGGGCCGGCTGGATGGGTTCAGTGCTAGGGCTCTCATGACCAGGAACAGAGCCGGGCACAATCCACAGCACGACAACCTAACAGTACACAATTACCTTTCCAACTTAGTGAATAATTTCACACGATAAACTTAAAACTGGGCTCATAAAAAATTAAAGTGATTGTAAAAATGTCATAAAAGCAAATGCTAAGCTGGGCACAGTGGCACATGCCTGTAATCCAAGCTACTCTGGAGGCTGAAGCAGGATCACAAGTGCCAGGCTAGTGTGGGCAATTCACTAAGACCCTAACAGTTATCTCAAAAAACAAAACAAAACAAAAAAAAAATTGTAAAAGGCTGGGAAAGTAGTTTCAGTGGTAGAATACTTGCCTATTATGTGCCAGGCCTGGGGTCAATCCCTAGGTGCCAGTGCTGGGATTAGAGGCATGTGCCACCATGTCTAGTTGGTTTTGTTGCTTTAACTGTAAGGCAGGGTCTTGCTAAATCATTAAACTACCCAGGCTGGACTTGAATTTGAGGCCTTCCTGCCTAAGCGTCCCAGAGGGCCAGAACTGTAGGAACGTGCAATGGGCACATGGGCAGTGCTAACTATACTTGGCAGTTAGGGGAAATGCAAATTGAAACCACAGTGAAACACCATTTGAAATCTACTAGGATAGTTACAATTAAAAAGATAAGTTAAAAAACAGAGAGACAGAGACGGAGAAAAAGACAAGAAGTGAGGGCTGAGAATGTATCTCAGGAGTACAGTGCTTGCCCAGCCAGCATGAGTCGGCAAAGATGTGGAGAAACTGGAATCCTTACACGCTGCTGGTGGGGATGTAAAATGGGGCAGTAACTTTGGAAAAGTCTGGTAACTACTTGAAAGACTAAATGAAAAGTAATCATATGATCCAGTTAGTTTCACACTTAAATACATACAAAAACTGGTTTACAAACGTTTTCCGTAGCATCATATTCATAACAGGCAGAAAGTAGGAACACCCAAAATGTCCACCAATGAAGGAAAGAGTAAAGTGTGGCACATCCACACAATGAAATACAATTCAGGAGTAAATTGGAATGAAGTATCAACACATTCCACAACACAGGCGAACACTAAGACTACGCTTTATGAATAAAGCAACGAATGTTTCCCTTTACTTGAAACATGCAGGGCAGGCAAATCTATGGACAGAAAGTGGTTGTCCAAATGGGGACAGACCAGGGATTGTGAAGTGACAGCACTGTTTCTTTCTGAGAATGGTGAAATGCTCTAAAACCAACTGTGGTAATGGTCACACAATTCGGTGAAAACACCTAAAGCCATGACTGGATTGTACATTGTCAAAAAGTCACATACTTTAACATGTTCTTTTCATGCGTGACCAGTCTGTCAGAGATGGCTTACCATGTGTGTTTCAGAGCACTGAAATGGCCATCTGTGAGTGATACGCTTACACCGACATCAAACTGCAATAAAGGTGTAAGAACTTGCGTTTCTATACTCACCTCTCCCTGGACTGCTAATGGTTCTGGACTGGCACTAGTGCACAAACCATACTTGTGTTACTGTTTGGGTACTCTCCTTTTGTCCACCCTCACCACCTCACGCTTTTTATTTTTTCTCTTTGAGAGAGGGTCTCACTACATAGTGAACTCACTGCCTCAGCCCACCCAGTGCTAGGATTATAAGTGTGCGCTACCAGGCCCAGCTCACACTTTTTGACTTTAGAACATTTTCTCTTTCTGCAATGTTAGAACATTCTCTCCGGCCTCGAACGTGCTACGTAAGTGTTCTATCACTGAACTGGATCTCAGGCCTCTCTTTTCCTTTCTATACAGTTAGGATCCTAGACCTTTAAAAACATTTAATTATAGGTAGGCTATATTTTAAGTATAATTTATAGGAAATAAAAGCACAGAATATTTTATATAAAAAGAACTACTGGGTTTCACGGGGTTCATAAAGTGACTCCTAGACCTGTTGAGAAATCACGTTCTCCTTTCTGCATGCTGTGTACATTGTTTTTATACATAGGATTTTATTTTGCACTGCTGTTAACAATTTCATTATAGAGCAAGGGAAAAAAAGAAAAAAACAATGAAACGATCACAATGCGTTAGATTACTAAAACTTTTCTACTTTTTATTAGGACTTTCCATCTAGTAGATTGTCATATCACCTTCAAAACAGACAAGACGCTTACCATATCTTTAAGATTATGCATTACCACTGAAAGAAAAATTTTATAATCACTGTACATCAAGGTTGAGAAACTGTCCTGCATGAAAAATACACTTAGAAACCATGTGAAAAAAAGAAAACATTATTGTGTTTAAGGAAAGATTAAGTCTTCATAATGTGCCATCTAAACGTGGGCACTCATTTTTCATGTAGTAACTCAGATGTCAGGTTTTCTTGCTTCTGCTCCTTCCACTCATTATACTGCTTTTATACAATAGTATTCACTAAAGCAAAAAATTCTTTTCTAAAGACTTCTTAAGGAAACTGGCTAAATAACAAACTTTTGGCATTGTAACAGGTTAACACATAAATAACCTATAGTATACACATTAAGCATATTTTTCTTGGGTTAGTGCCAAGAAAAGAAGAACATGCTTGTTTAACAATGTCAAAAGTTTAAAATTCAGTGTTCAAGAAATTCCTAACAATGCTTCTGTAGCTGTAAGCTCTAAATGGTAGAGAATTTATGCAAATGCATTAAAGAATTTAAGCTTGACAAATTATACTCAAGCGGGTTATTAAACTATATATACACAAAGTATATGATAAGTACAGAATTAAAAGAATCTTTCTGCTTTTCTTTTTTTTTTTTTTGGTACCGGGGATCGAACTCACAACCTCGCACTTGCCAGGCAGGTGCTTAAGCCACTGAGCTAAATCCCTGGCCCTCTGCTTTTCTTTATAGCCCTGGAAATTGACAACTTTTTGAGGACAGTTCTATAATATTAAATATTAGGTGACCACAGGTATTGGGAAACCTAACTACATAAACTGATTTAAAATACTTAGGATGATTTTGTAGTGTTTAATATAATTCAGTTTATAGTTAATGGCACAAGACAACATTTAACAAAAATAATCACATTAACTGGTATAGAAATCAAATGCAAATAGATATGAATACACTCTCCAAAATGTCTTTTTAAGTGCACATTAACCATTTATTCAAAGTTATACAAAAATTTGAAGGATTAAAGTCTTCTGTGACATAAAGCCATCTCACATAGTTTCCTGTCTCAGTGGGGCAGCAGCAGAAAGGGTGACATAAGTGAGTAGCCCCACCTGGGCAGTTAGTTAAAGACACTCAACAGCAGCCTCCCGCAGCACGCTGTCCGCCCTGCCTGCCTGTATGTGTTGCATTACTAGCAGCATGCTGGAGACCAATTTTAATGCCATTTGCATTGTCATTCGTGTGGAAGTCTCCTTCTTGAATTTTTTAATAAATTTTTTTCCTGTATTAATAAATGCCTCTTCTACACTGGAAGCAGTCTTAGCAGAAGTTTCCATGGAGATAAGGCCATGTCCCCGTGCAAAAGCTTTACCTTTTTAACTTCTCTTCTAGATTCTAAATCGCTTTATTTCCAATAAGCATAATGACGATGTGAGAACTGAAATGTTGGTGGCACCCTCTAACCAGGCTGTCCAGTGGTTCAGTCCCTCCTTATAATACTATATACCAGTAAAGACCCCACAGCACCTCTGTAATATGACCTTGTGATAGAACGGAAGGACTTTTCCCCTACAATGTGCCAGATCTAGAGTTTTATCTGTTTTCCATCAATTATTATCATCCGAGCACCAAACCTGACATCAATAGTGCAGTCATGCACTGGCTGAAACCTCTTGTCAGTAAACTGTAGCCAGAAACATGACTTGCCAACACCTGTGTTACTGATAATATACTTAAAAAGCGAGGCGCACGCCATGGTCACAGCTGCTCTGGGTGCCAGGCACATGGCTGCTCCTCCTGCTACTGCCCCCACATTTTTGTTTTTTTGAGATAAGGCCTTGTTATGTAGTTTAGGTTGGCCTTTAATTCACTATGCAGCTAAGGTTGGCCTTAAACTTGCTGCAATCCTCCTGCCTCAGTATCACAGGTGCTTGGACTACAGGTTTGTCACATCATGCCCAACTAATAATAATTTTTTATTATTTATGAAAGTAACACACAACTAAAATTTGTAATACTACTCAATGGAGCCTATGTATCACTTGCAATAAATGAGTTCTAGTTCAATAGGGAAATATAGGTAAAATACATAGTAGGTATATAATAAAATTTTTTTTTCTTATTTTCTGAAGCACTGGGTATCAAACACAGGGCCCTGCATGTGTTAAACTTATGTTCTACTAAGGGTTGCATCACCAGCCCTCATTTCTTTATCTTTTTTCTTATGCTGATTTCAGAACTGTACAATAGGCTCTTCTTATTCTTATTATTTTGTAAGAGTAGGAAAATGTATTGGGGAGTAAAAAGAGAGACAGGAATAGCTCCTGAGAGATGGGAGGGAGGGTGGTCCTGAATGAGTTACCCCAGCCTTCATTTCTTATTAAAAAGAGTTAGCCAGAACATTTTAATCACCCAAATAACCTGGTACTTTTAACCTGATCTAACAAAAGAGGAAAGGAAAAAGAAAAAGATTGACATTCCCATCAGTGGAGTCTTTACATTCCAAGATTACCTTCTAAGACAGCTTTCCTCAGGTACCCACTATCCTTCACTCTACAAAGCTCTTTCTTATATATATAATACCCATTACAATCTAAAAATTACCTTATTTGCTTATTGCTTCTTCTCAATATAAAACTCTTAAGGGGAGAGATTTCTCTATCTTGATTGTTATTATCTTCAATGCTTAGAACATTCCAACACTACAGATATTCAAAATACATTTGCTGGATGGCTGAATGTCTTATTAAACATTACTGAAGCAGCACACAGGTTTTAAGCACACGAATTTTGACTACTGTTGCTCATTATACTTTAAACTGTACTAGTTTATTAAGAATTATCAGTTTATTGTACAAAGACTTAAAAGTTTTAAAAGTATAATTAAATGAAGGACTTGAGCTGTGTGTGGTGGTGCATTCCTGTAATCCCAGCACTTGGGAGGCTGAGGCAGGTGGATTGCTGTAAGTTCGAGACCAGCCTGGGCTACAAAGTGAGCCCCAAGGGCAGTCTGAACCGCATAGTGAGACCCTGTCTCAAAAAGACAAAAATAAATTAAAAAATAAATAACGGATAGCTTGGTGATATGGCTCAGTGGTAGAGTGGTTGTGTTCAGTACACACACAGTCCTGGGTTTAAAAAAAAAAAAAACCCAAGTAAATGAATACAGAAAAGAATAAATGCAGTACCACTGGACTCATTATTAGCATTCATTTAGGACAAGAATAGAGAGAAAACAATACATAGAAATCTCTGTGCTATCTTCGGGATTGGGGGTGAGAAATACTACAGGAAAGTTACACTAAAAAGAAAAATAGCCAGGCATGGTGCACGCACTTGCAATCAAGCACTCTGGGGGGCTAAGGCAAGAGGACTGTAACATTGAGCCCAGCCCAGGCAACTTAGCAAGACCCTGTCTCAAAATTTTAAAAAGAACTGGGGAAAAGGAGGGCACTGGACATGTAGCTCAGTGCGAAGATCTTAGGTTCAACCACCAGTACCCTTCACACCTCCCAAATAATAAAAGTATCTGAACTAAACATAGAAAAACAAAGTTGAATGAATGGCTATTCAGGCTGCATATATCTAATTCCAAAATGTAAAAATCTGGAAGTTTTTGAGCACCGATATGACACTGAGAAGTTTTGGTTTTAAGTATGCTACACATTGGCATTAGGGATGCCTGACCAGCAAAGTCTGTACAAATATCCGAAATCCGAAAAACTGAAATCTGAAGCATTTCTGGTCCCAAGTATTTCAGATAAGGGATAAATAAATCAATTAATTACTCCTCCTCCCTTCCTTTTTTGCCTTCTGAGACCAGGTCTCTCACTACTAGTCCAAAATGACCTTGAATTTTTGGTCTTCCTGCTTCAGCCTCCCCAGTGCTGGGATTACAGGTATGAATCATCAAGGATAGCTTGTCTCAATATATTTAATCTAGCACTTTTAAATGTGGTCGTTAGGATTCTCTCTTACAAGAGGGAAGAGAATCTTGTTTGCAGTACATAGGTATCATCAATCTTAACTACTGAATAGTTTGCTTGGATGTGTGCACAGGTGAGTGCATGTGCTCCACCCCTGAGCCGCCAGCTCCAAGAGTTCCTTCGGCGTTTTTGTTTTGTTTTGTTTTGTTTTGTCTCTGTTTTTTTGAGCCAGAGTCTATGTTGTTCAGGTTGGCCTTGAGCCTACTTAGTAGTTCTGGTGGCCTTGAACTCCTGGCAATCCTGCTGCCTCAGCCTCCCGAGTGCTGGGATGACAGGTGTGTGCCATCACACCCAGCCCCACCACGTTCCACTTTTACAATTCTCAAGAGTCTGTATGGATCTGTACTGCTGCCCCTTCCAAGGGCAAGACCAAGAAAGACCCATGTGAGTTAGAAATAGCACTTCTTACCAGAGAGAAAAGAACATTCCCCATATATTCCTATATAGCACAACAACTCATCAGATGTGATTTTGTCTTTTCAAAACAGGTAAGAAACTCCAGTGTACACCTGTAATTATAGCTACACAGGAGGCTGAGGCAGAAGGACCACAAGTTCAAAGTCAGCTTGGAACACTTAGCAAGATCCTGTCTCCAAGTAAAATAAAAAGGGTTAGGGATATAGTTTGGTGCTCCCTGGGTTCAATCCCCAGTACTGAAAAAAACAAAACAAAACACAAAGTAGTTAAGATCCAAGAAGCAAGCAACAAATGCCACCAAGAATGAAAGTGCTGGTGTAGATCAAGGAAGTACACTTTCTTCATTTACTATTCTGAGGCCCTCACTCCTGAACAAATCGTGAGTGATTTTGATGTATAACCAGGCAGGCGCTAATACGAGGCATGATCAAAATATACAGCAAAGGGAAAAAAAAAGGCGGGGGGCAAGCTGGGTGTGGTGGCTCATGCCTGTAATCTAAGCACTTGGGAGGCTGAGGCAGGGGGATTGTTGTGAGTTTGAGGCCAGCCTGGGCTACAAAGTGAGTCTAAGGCCAGCCTGAACTGCATGGTGAGACCCTGTCTCAAAATGACAAACAAACAAACACTCAGCAAATGCTTAAACTTTTTAAAAAAAATTTCTACTTGTTTTTGTAGTCATGTTTCCAGTACTGAATGATTCTACTGATTGTGTGTGTGTGGGGGTGCTACATGCACAAAACATGTCTTAACTTTTTTATTTATCCTCCTCTCCCCATGTTTAAATTTTAAAAAATTTATTAAAGTGAAAGACACATTGCCATTCAGCTTCCTCAAAATCCCCCTCTTGCTTTGAACACACCCCTCCCAATCATTCTTGTCACTTTCTGAAGCAGTTCTGAAGTCCTCTTTTGTTTTGGTACCGGGATCAAACTCCCAAGGTCACGCTTGCCAGGTAGGCACTTAGCCGCTGAGCTAAATGCCGTCCCTGAAGTCCTCTTGGGGAGTAAATGCAGCTGCTGCTGAGCACCGTGCCACCAGAGGGCAGGCTACAGTGTCCTCACCCACCAGAACTGGCACTGTGACTTTCAGCTCTTCCCTAAAGTCAAAGTGACCTCGAAAGGTTCCAAACACTGAGGCAGCCACAAGAGTGACAATGCTCACGAGGGAGGACTTCAGAACTAGTGCAGAAAGGGGCAGCCGTCATGGGATGTGTTCGGAGCACGGCGGGAGAACTGTGAGGGAGGTTAAAGGCAATGAGTTATCTCTTGCAATAATTTAAAAAAAAATTTTAAGGGCCAAGGATATAGGTCAGCAGTGTAAGCACCTGCCTGGCAAGTCCAAGGTCCTGAGTTTGATTCCCAGGAAAGAAAGCAAGAAAGAGAGGAAGAGAAGAAAATAGGAAGAAAGGGAGAAAGAGGGAGAGGGGGAGAGAGCAAAAGAGAAGAGAAAGAAAGATTGATTTTTAAGCATTCACTGTATGTATTTATTTATTTATTTATTAGGTATCCGGGATTGAACTCACGACCTCATGCTTGCCAAGCAGGCACTTACACTGCTGAGCTAAATCCCTGGTTCACTGTGTTTTTTAAATCATATCCCACCTTTTAAGAATATCCAATGTAGTATTACCATGATCTATAAATACTTTTAGTAAAAACAATTTCTTTTTTTGAAGACAGGGTCTCACTTTGTAGCCCAGGCTGGCCTCAAATTCCTGGTGATCCTCCTGCCTCAGCTTCTGAGTACTGGGATTACGGGTGTGCACCACCACACCTAGCCAGTGAAACTTGTTGAAAACTCTGGGCCTGAGTAACATGATTATTCACTTTGGTAGAAGGTTTTAGCCCCCAAGAGGCGGAAAGGGACAAAATGACACAGTAGTATCACAGGATTATTTCTATTAAACCATACCAATGTTATGAATGAACTGAAATATTCAAATATTCAATGAAGAATGGACTAACAATACAAACCAAATGAAGTTAGTTATGTGAAGAAAAACATCTCATTGTTTATGAAGGTAGAATTATTGAAATCACTCTCTACACGGACAAATCCTAAGCAAAAATTTTGCACTCATACTTACCTTTCTGAAAAATCAGATTCTATAAATTCTCTAGCCCGTTTTCTATCACTAAAAAGACAAAAAGATAGCATAAACATAACACATAAACACGACTGTATTTCATGATTATAACTTGTCTAATTCTACACTAAACAAAACATAAATGATAGGCACATAATATAAAGACTTCATTTTGTCACTGGACAAGACATGACAACACAATCATCATTAAATTGGAGGGAGCTCAATGAAAATTGAGGGAAGAAAACGTTACAGTTTTACAAATGAGACTTTACGGATCTCTTCTGTCTCATGGGTATCTGTACATGCATGTATGTGTATTAATATGCATGTGAATTAAAGCCTCAGGACTGTTGTCTCATTAATTCATTTACTCTTGAAGCAAAGAGATTCTTACCCAACCAAAATTTAGCATTTGCTAAAACACACAAACACACAGAGACACACGCATGACAGGATACCCAGTGCAGTGCATCACCATGTAAATAACTTCTAAAGTGACAAAGGAGGTCTTGAGCTATTTATCATAACACTTTTCTTTCTTTCTTTTAAACAGAAGGATGAGGTACTAAAATGCTCAGGAATGGAAAAAGACTAGCAAGGGTATTTTACAGACAAAGATGAAACATGTAGGCTATGCCACTAAAAGTAGCAAAGGAGTGACACAGAAGGGATACTGATTTAATCGCCAAGTGTTGCAAAGAATCAAGGGAAAAGTTAACAAAAACTTTAATACATTTGGCTTAGTTTTTCTAGTTCCTTTTCTATTAAGGAAGTAAGAGCTGATAAGGAAATTTTCAGAATAAACATTTTACAACTCATTTCTTATGTGTTAAAACAATATAAAATATAGTTTTTCTCTCTCTAAAGCAGTTAAAAGTTGTAATCATAAGAAACAGTCCTATTCAGTTTTAAAAAGTTGAAAGACTCAGTTGTAAGTCACTGTACTATTCTTCTGTGTAAAAGTGGGTATAGCCAGGCATGGTGGCAAATGCCCATAATTCTAGCACTCTGGGGAGGCTGAGGCAGGAGGAGTCCAAGTTGTAGCCCAGCCTGGGTAACTTAACAAGACCGTATGTCAAACAGCTGGGGATATAGTTCAGTGTGGATGCCTTGGGTTCAATTATCAACGCCACAGTAGGCAGGTGTTACACTAGAGATAATTTATATCTGAGCCATAAAGTAAAATAGGCAATTTTAAAGGAAAAACATTAGTTTTTAAGAACTGGGCTGAAATGAAACAAGAAGAAAACATGACAGTACAGCAAATAGGTCAGAATTTTGTTTAAGGTTTTGGATACAGAAATTGATCACGCTCTTACCTGGGAACCCAGCTGGCCGCTTCTGCGATGTGCGTCTGAGTGACCATCGCTGGTGCAGGAGTGTATGGGCTCCCGATCAGAACACTTCCTGAACTGGTGAGTCTCTGTGGTGTGCTTATAATCTGCAGAATGAGGAAAAGACGATTTAGTAAGAACTGGTAAGAATTTACTAGGCACTGTTGACTGTTAATCAACATATGAGGAAACTTTACTGTCTAAAAAGCATTTGCTGTTAATCATCCAAAATATGATAAAAATGAAAAAATGTAAGTAGTACCTTTGATTTACTTATATTCTGGGATTTTTTTGATGGGGCTTGAGCCACAGTCTCACTATGTACCCCAATGGTTGACTTCAAACTTTTGATCCTCCTGCCTCAGCCTCTTGAGCTCTGGGATTACAATCAAGCACCATCATGCAGAGCTCTAACATACTAGGATCATAAAGCACAAGTGTCCTGAATATTGACATGAGGTTACAATGCAGGTACTAAGCAAGTGAGTAACAATTTGGGTGCAAATGAATAGCAATTAAATGGGCAGCTAACAATCTTAAACCAGAAAAAATGAAAAGCTTTCAAATTAAGGGAACAAGCTAGGTGTGGTGGTCCACGCCTACAATCCCAGCTATTCAGGTGGCTGAGGCAGAAAAATCTTGAGTTTGAAGGCAACTGAGGGAGACATTTTCTCAAAAATAAACAGACAGATACACAGACGAACGATTGATTAGGTAGATAGGACTGGGGATATAGTTCACTAGCACAGGGCTTACCCTGCATGTATGAGGCTGAGTTCAATATCCACACCACAGGAAAAATTAAAAACAAGGAAATGGGACAGTAAAATTTAGAACCAGGGTAACAGCAAATTAGAACTTTGAAGCCTATATATATATGCAAGGACACAGCACAATGTGGCGTTATTAAATGCAATTTTTTTTGTTCTTCTGAGATGTTTCACTATACAGTCCAGGCTGACCCTGACCTGGCCCTCAGCCTCCTGAGTGCTGGGATTACAGCTGTCACCAGGTCTGGTTTAGATGCAATTTTATCACCCTTTCTAAACTTCCTCATGCTAAAAAAGGAAAACATCTTACTATGTGAATTTCTTATTCCATTATTAGCAATAGAGATTTTGAATTACTCAATAATTATTCAATTATAAATAATTATAAATTAGACCTATTGAATTATAAATAATGCGATAAACATTTTTGTATGATCTTAACTTTCACTTCTATTTCTAAGTAGCGTTCAGAAATTAATGGAAGCAAGACTATTTTAATTTTTAAAAAGGCTGTTTGTTACCAAATTGCTTTCCAAGTATTTTATTTTTCACTGATGAAAAGGACATGTTTTTTCCAAAGATATTTATAAAAATATAAAAAACTCTTGTCAGCCTAGTAACTGCTTTAAAAGTATTTTTACAATAAGAATAAAAATAAAACACTGGTATGTCCAGTGAATAGGGGTATTAATGGAGAAAGATCAGTGCTATCTGGATAACTGATGAAGCTGCTCCTGGGTATGTAAGGGTTTTCTCTATGTAGCTGTACTCATGATAGCAAAATTTTAAGTCCATATAAGAAGCCAAAAGTAAAATTCTCTTTTTTTTGCCTTTTTGAGGCAGGGTGTCACTATGCAGTTCAGGCTGGCCTTTAATTCATTTTGTAACCAAGGCTGGTCTCAAACTCACAGTGATTCTCCTGCCTCAGCCCCCTGAGTACTAGGATTATGTGTGTTACCACTCTTGGCCCTATAATTGTTATGTAAGCCTTAAAAGAAATAACTCTATTTTTATTGCCTCATACAAGTTGAAATGCTAATTAATTTTTATCTTCCTGACCCAATGAAATCCATTCTCTACCCAAGGCTTCTATAGTCATTAAGTTAGTTGCTAACTTGTACCATGAAGAACCAAAGAGAAGGAGTCAAAAGCATTCCTAGTTGTTCAACTGCAATCAAAGATTTAAGAGTCAAACAATCTGAACTGTAAAAACAGTCCAGAATTAGTTACTGGAGTCGTCAACATTTATTATTTACTAAATTACTTCAAAAACTTCCGTTAGTTTCTGTGTTTGGCATTGTGCAAGTTTGGGACCAGGGAGCTATGGGTACTTACAAATCCTTTGGAGCTAATTTTAATGAGTTAATTCTGTAATTAGAAAAATAAAAACAAAAGATAATGCTGACAGATGTCTGGAGAATTCTGATACCTGCAATATGTCAAGTGCATTAGATAAGGTATTCAGAAGCTTATCACATGAGAAAGCGTAAAGCTAGAAATGTGTTTGTATTTTTCATCAAATTCTGCCTTGCATCCTTTTTTGTGCGTGTGACAAAGTTTCACCATGTAGCCCAGGCTGGACTCAAACTCATAATGATCCTCCAGCCTCAGCCTTCCAAGTGCTGGTATTAAAAACACCACGCCCAGCTACTGTATTGTAAGTATTCTGTATGTTGATACCTTCTACTCCTCCACACTTCTTGACTTCCCCGCATTTCAATATGAGATATATAGTATTTGAAGGTAGAGGAAAGTGCCTTGCTCAGTTATGTCCCTTACAGGGTTTAGCATAGTGTAAGGGACACTCAGGAAAAGCACATTTACTGAACTGAAACAAAAGTCTCAACTTTTTAAATGATGGCGGTGGGGGGGGGGGTTCTTGGTTTAATGACACAGCAGAAACTGTTACGGAAAATGTAGTAAGCAAATGTAATGTAAAATGCACAGTGCTCCCCAAAACATTCTCTATAGTGCTGGCTCTAGGTATGGCCAGTATAGGAAAGAAAATTTGAGTACCTGATTAGTTTCTTGTCTGTTCCTAAAATGAGCTTCTCCATTCCAACACAGCCTTGAAACAGACCGTATTACTTGTACACTATTATTACTAAGATGCTGTTTTTCTCCATCATTAGCGGCCTATATTCTTGATTTTACTTGATTTAAAGGGCTTCATGGGGAAAAAAAAAGGAGGACGGGAAATAGGACAAACAGAAAAACTAGTTATCTGTATCTAGGCTGACTTTCAAAATGAATTGCTGTGGTCTAGTTAACCTTTCCTTCTTTTCTTACTGTCACACTGTCGGGTGATATTCCTTGTTGATCTGAGAGTGATTAACAACACTGACCCTTTTTTCTTAGCATGGTACATAGTAATTCCTCAACAAACTATACAGATGATAGATTTAAACAAGAAACACAAATTCAAAGTGCATGTGAATTTAAGTATAATTATGACAGCCTTAAGAAACAACGAAGACACACTGGTGGATGCCTATCGTCTCCGCTACTCCTGAGAGGCCAAGGGAAAAGAAGGTCGCTTGAATCCAGAAGTTCAAAGGCGGCCTGGGCAACACTGTCTCAAAATTCAGTCTTTGGAGAATTTGGAGGAATACTAGTTTAGAGACATGGTTTATATATCATGAAACCTAATTTTGAAATTCCAAATGAAATTGGAGGTAAAAAACATACTTTTCTAACTTTGAGATTCCCTCCCCACCCCCAAAACTCCAGAAACCCTAATTTAAATGCAAACATTTGGTTCTCTAAACCATCCACTGTTAAGTTATAAAAATCACAGAAGCTGAATGGCATTCTGAAGATTTTTCTGCTCTTAATCAAAATATTTTACGTACTACTGCCATCTACAGTTAGAACTAAGTCTGGAGCATAAGTATTGTGAAGGTTAAAACGAAAAATAATTTTAAAGTGTTATATTAAATGATTTTATTACTTAACAAAATTTTTGTTTTAACTAAAAGTAGTTTTTATATTCTGAAATATGAAAGCCATGATTTATCTCACGTATAAGATACACATCCTATGTGATAATCTGTAAGAAAAGAGCTAAGCACCTCAAATTAAGTTACTGCCCAACGAGTTTCTGTAACTACTGAAAATGTTTTTCATGGTGTCTTAGAATTCCTATCTACCAGTAAGATCTGACTGCAAGAGACACAAAGTTAAAACAGCAAAGAAGAGAGAAAGAAGAGCCTAAGTAGTCTCTAAGTCAACAAAAAATGTTAAAAAGTGATGAAGAGGAAGGTACGGAGTTGCATGCCTTGTAATCCCAGCACTTTCGCAGACTTTGAGGCCAGCCTGCACTATACAGCGAGATTCTGTCTCAAAAAATCAAACAAAGGCAAGAAAGAAGACAACCAAGAAACGTTCTAACTGGGTTTTAGTCCGTTCCGAATGTTACAGTGAAATCTAAGACTAGATAGTTTATAGATAGCATGAATTTATTGTTCACTGTTTCAGAGAATGAGAAGTGTGAGGTTAAACATCAGCTTCAAGGCTTTCAAGACAGTACCTTCCTGCTGTGTCCTCTCCGGGCAGATGGGGCTGAGGTTCTCATGACCTCTTTTATAAGGGCCCTCACCCCATTCATCCCTCAGGACTTAATCACTTCCCGTAAGGCCTCACCTTCATTTAGCATCCCACAGTGGGGGCAAGGTTTCAACATTAACTTTGGAGACACATTTCAGACCACAGCATTTCACTCCAAACCATGCCCCCAAATTCATGTCTATCTCACATGCAAAATATATTCATTTCATCCCAATAGCTCTATAAATTCTGTAAAGTACTATAAATCCTAATTTGTCCCAGCAACTCTAAGGGTCAAATCACATTCAAATCAGATATGGGTGAGACTCAAAAGTGCCATCTGTCCTGGGGCAAATTAACCTCAGGCTATGTAAGCCTGTGAATCAAAATGCTTCCAAAGTACAAAGGTGAGGCAAGCAGAGGTTAGGCATTCTCATTCCAAAAGGGAGAAATTAAAAAGAACAACAACAATAGGTCTTGACCAAGCAGGAAACTCAATGGAGTGAACATTAAACTTGGGGCTTGAGAGTGATTTTCTTTGACCTGACTCCCTGCTACTGGACCCAAGAGTAGGGGTTGGACCCTTGAGGTGCCCCAGGGTTCCATCCCAGGTTTAAGTCACAATGTAGAGCTGTATGTGGAGTCTCATACTTATGGCTCTGGGTTCTGAGGTCTTGGAGGCAGATTCACCCCCAGCTCCACTAGGATGAAGTGAGTGAAGGCTCTCTACAGTGGTTGCATCTCTGCACTTCTCTGCTAGGGCCCTGGGGCTTTGCGGACGCAGCCCTGCCTCTGGAGCTAGGCAGCCCTGCTGGAGATGGCAGCACCGTGGACACTGCTGAGGTTTAGCACATGCCCTCTTAAGGACTGACTCCTGAGGCTGTACTGTACCCACATGGGCCCACCCACACACACGGAATGGCTGAGGGCTGTGAAACAATTTGGCAGGTACAGACTTTTTTCTTCCAATACTGGGGATTGAATCTACGGCCTTTTTACCAAGCTTCTTTTGAGCTTCTTTTGAGACGGGGTCTTGTTATGTCTCTAAACTGCTCCGGATGGGCTCAAACTCGTAGTCTTTCTGTCTAAGCCTCCAGAGTGCTGGGATTATGTCACCGCGTGCTGCTAGTGAGCAAAGAGTTTAGGTAGTAACTGCCAGAAGCCTGACTTGGTTTGTGATGAGAGACAACATAATCACTGAGACGCCTCCCAGGTTTCTTCCGTTGTCTGGATAAACAGCTATGGACTCCCACCCATAAACCACCTTCGGGGGTCCCTCCAGAAGAGCTTTCCATTCTTTAAAACCTGACCAGGCTGAGAATTTTCCATATCTTTAAGTTCTGCTTCCCTTCTAATTATAAATTCCATTTATTATTTTCTTTCTCTCCTCAAATTTTCTTACCAGTCAAGAGAAACTGCCCTGCCTTTAGCACTTTACTTAGGATTTCTTCTACTCAGTATGTTATTTGAGTGCCCCTGAGTTCTTTCTCCCACAAAACCCTAGGGAGTGAACACAGTTTAGGAAAGTCCTACTACTTTGCAACAGGGGTGCCCTTTCCTTCAGTTTCCAGTAACACAGTGCTCATTTTTATCTGGAACTGTGTCAGAAAGGCCTTTACAGTTCGTAAGTCTACCCTGAGGTAACCACTAAAAAGACTGAAATTGTCTCCACAGCTCTTTTCAATCCCTGCCAGAACCGCCTTTTAGGTCCATTCATGGGCAGCACATAGGCCTTGCTAGCCTCTGCCCAGGACCAGGTTCTGCAGCCATTCCACACTTGCAGGGGTTTGTCAGAGCAGCACCCCACCACTCAGGCTCAGCCTGTCTTTGTCCACTGTAACAAAACACTCACAGTTAATCTATAAATAAAAATTCTTTCTGGCAGTCCTGGAAGATCAGAAGTCAAAGATAAAGCAACCAGAAGATTTAGTCTGGTAAAGGGTCACTCTTCTTGCCTTGTGGCTTGAGGCAGAACAGACTGGAGCGCTCCCTCTCCTCTGCCTTCCTTAGCAAGGGCACAAATCCCATTCCAGAGCGCAGAGTCCCTGGGATTTAGCCACTTCCCGAAGGCTCTGCCTTTCTCCACCTTATGCCCAGTGTGGGGATTAGGCTTTGACAAGAATTTTGAGGGGGACACATTCGGATGGGGTTTATAACAATCAGGATCCTGCCTATGAATTTGGAACTAAACAAAGCACCTCAGAAGCAGGGAGACAAATTAAGGTCTTGTGTGGCTCAGTTTAAGGAAGAACCCCAAATCTCCTTCCTCCTGCCCCCCCAAACCTGAGGCTTACAGTAACTGAGTTAGTAGTACACATGACTCTCATCACTGCCAGAACTAAACTGTTTCAGGGCTTGCATGCATATTTGTTCAAATTGACAAGGGAAGAAAAGTCATGCTTCCAAAAGAGACATTTAAATTTGAGTCATAACATCAACTAAAATACCAATAAAAATATCTTCTCAAAATAGGAGTACTGTAAAGGCCACACTCAAGAAAATCTATGTTTAATTTTGGGGCTTATAGAATTATATTTTGAGGATAGGCATGGTGGCATACACCTGTAACTCCAGCACTTAGGAAGGCTGAGGCAGGAGGATTGCTGAGAGTCTCAGGTTGGCTTGGGTTACATACACTGCAAGTTCTAGATCAGACTGAACTGTACAGACCCCATCTCAAAAACCCAAAACAAAAACAAAAATTAGAGTGGGACAAGCGCCTGCCTGGCAAGCACAAGATTGTGAGTTCAATTCTTGGTACCAATCAATCGATTAGTTATCTTTAGATGTTTACATATTTATCTATATATAGGTAGAGAAATAAACTTTAATTAGGTTGTCTTATCCATTCACACTTCCAGTGGGTGGGCAGGGGCAAATGTTTAGCAAATGTTTGAAAATATACCCTGAGCTATCTTGAAAAGGGGATGTTTGTCTGAGCTTCCAAACTTTGGTCTCTGTGAGGTTGGAGCTAGATTACATTCTTCACATACTTACAGTAAATTGTGTTTTATACTTAGCTTGAATTCTACAGATGATTAACAGTCCTCAACTGACCAAGAAAAATGTCATGTCTAGCATGTCAAAGACGTTCTGAAGCCATTAAATTTGTTAAAAAATTTTTTTTATCTAAATAACTTTGCAAGTAAAACATAGTCCACAATAATGTAATGGGGAAAATTCATTCTTAACGGCTCTTAGATGAACAGATGTAAACACTGACAGTAAATAATTATTCTTTAAATGTCTAAGCTCTTTTGTAAGCAGTGGGGGAAGTTATTTAAGTTAGGTATAGTCTTAGAATAGCTGAATTCAAGTTCATTTATAAATAAAATTTTCTTTCCCTCTTTTTCTTCCTTCCTGCCAGCTCTCCCTCTGTGCTCCCTGCTTGTGGCCTTTTGGTGAGCTATACACCCAACCCTTTTTTCATTCTGAGATAGGATCTCACTAAATCACTAAATTGCCCAGGCTGAGAGGATATGCAATCCTCCTGCCTCTGCCTCCCACAGCACTGGAATTACAGGTATGTCTCACTATGGTTTATAAAGAAGACTTTATGAAAGTGCTATATTCTTCAAGCTCTAGGACATTAATGAATGTCCAGAGAAACACAACTATTCCTTACCCATTATTTCTACTGCTAAAGATGAATTAGCATATCGTTTTTCCCCCAACCGTCCTCTAATGGAAAGATTTTCCAATTAATAGTTTCAGCGATAGAATGAACTACAGGAGGGTCAGGGATATAGCTCAGTGGCACAGTGCCTGCCTGCAAGCATTAGGTTGAAAAAAAAAGGATAAACTACAGTTGATATATTCATTTTATATGAGATTATATTTTAGGGAAGAAAAAAGTTACAAGAAGAAGGAAAAAGGAAGCCGGGCATGGTGGCACCTGTGTGTAATCCCAGCACTCAGGAGCTAAGGCAGAAGGATTGTGGGTTTGAGTCCAGCTGGACCATATAACAAGATCCTGTCTCAAAACAACACCCGTCCCTGCAATAGAGAAAAGATATATAAAGCGTAATAGATTTAAATCAATTTGAATAACTAAAACCAAGAGAGGCCTTATCTAAGGAGCGAAAACTTTACTAGTAAACACAAAGAACCCACAGATTCAAATATGTAAAAATGAAACACCAAAGAGCATAATCTCTTATCTCATAATCTTGATTTATATCGGCTACAGTCAGATAAAAACAAAATTTTTTTTTAAATCAGTTGTTCCTAAGCACAGTTTTAGTTCTAAGATTTGATAATTTTCTTACCATTTGGGGTCCAACATTCACATTTATTGGTCCTAAGGTTTTTGGTAAAATCTTTGTTGGTGAGTTGGTGCTGGAAACTGGAAATGCAACAAATGAAATGTTACCTGAAACGATATTAAAACAGTCAGTGTTCTGCAACATCAAACCCACCTGCCGTACATGTACCCTGGTGGTCCTAATCCCTTTTGCTTAAAGTAGTTTACAAGTACCTTAAGCAGGATATTATTTTAAAAAAAGAAAGAAGAAGCATATGATAAACTAGAAGACTTACTGAAAACCCAGTCAAACTGTTTTGCTGCAGTGAATATGATTACTTCTACTTAATACTCTTATTTTGTAAGAAATACATTAAAAAATTCCAGTTTATTTTACAATTACTAACCGGACTTTTAGAGGAAAAATATTTAGAGAATGCATAATGGAAATCAGTTTATATGAAGAGCTGAGAAATAAGATTTTCTTTTTGAGATGGGGTCTTGTGCAGGCTGGCCTCAAATTCACAATCTTCCTAAATAGCTGGCATTACAGACACATGCTATCAATCCCACTAGAGAAATTTAATACATTTAAACAACTGAAACCAAGAGAAGCCTTATAAGAACACAAAAACTTTATTATACATCAAGAATTCATGTCATAGAACTAAAAAGAAAAAGTATAAAGTATAATGTGAAAAGAAAAAAAAATCTTCAAATTTATCATGCAAAATTTTCGTGCTAAAAGTTCATATATTTTCAAAGTGTCAATCTGATAGGGTTTATTTATTTATTTATTTATTTATTTATATATTTGGTGCTGGGGATGGAACTCATGACCTCATGTTTGCTAGGTAGGCATTTATGCCACTGAGCTAAATCCCCCGCCTCAATCTGGTAAATTTTAAAATTGTATATTAAAGAAAATATGATGCTAACTAGCTGATGCTAAAGCAGGAGATCCATACAGTGTTTTCAAATGATTTCTTCTTCTTTTGTCTTTTTTGAGACAAGGCTTCACTATGCAGTTCAGGCTGGACTTGAACTCGCTATGCAGCCCAGGCTGGTCTTGAACTCACAGTGATCCTCCCGCCTCAGCCTTAAGTACTGGTTTTGAACTCACAGTGATCCTCCTGCCTCAGCCTCTCAAGCACTGGGATTACAGGCATGTACCACGACAACCTGGTTTCTACACACTCAGTTATTTTTCTTACTGTTCCAGTCTCCCATGAATGTCATTTTTTTAAAAAAAAGTTAATTTTATTGTATATTGTAGATATACATAATGATGACATTCATCATAGGGAACTGTGCTTGTACATGACATATCTTGATTCTTTTTTCCCCAATCTATTCCCCTCCCTTCAACTCTTCGGTCCTTATTTACAAAAGCTCTTTTTAAAAATTTTCCCTTTCCCCATTTGAACATTTTCTTCCTATTTCCCAATATCTATCATTTTGATCCTTACTTACTCTTGCAGTTTCTCACACCAGAGACACAATGTATACACTCTCTGAAAAAAATTTTTTTTTATTTTTATTGTTTTGCGGTACCGGGGATTGAACTCATGACCTCGCACTTGCCAGGCAGGTGCTTATGCCGCTGAGCTAAATTCCCAGCCCCACACTCTCTGAAATTAATGTAGTAAAATGATACTAAGAAAATTCACTCCAAAGTAATTACTTTTCACACCACAGTAATACCAGCCAATGAACTCCTCTGGACAAACTTCAGCTTATTAATGTTTCTTGTAGAAGAAATCGGCGTAACCAGGCACAGCATTTGCCTTTACCCTCCTGTATGTCTGTATGTCTGTATTTATTTTGAAACAGGGTGTCACTATTGTATCACAGGTTAGTCTCAGATTCGAAGCAATCCTCTTGCCTCAGCCTCCTAAATGCGAGGGGATTACAGGTTTATGCCACCATGCCTGGACTTTTAGATTTATTTTTATCTTTTTGAGACAGTATCTTGCTATATATTCAGGCAGGCCTTGAATTCGCAGCAATCTTGCCTTAGCCTCCTGAGCGTTGGAATTATAGGTATATGCCACCATGGCCGCCTCCTCATGCATATCTCCAATCATCTCTGAATAAATGTAATCACCAATACAAAACAAATGCCATGTAAATATGTGCTATACTGTATTGTTTAGAGAATAAGGAAAAAAAGGTCTGTACATGTTCCACATAAACACAAATTTTCAATGTGTGGTTCTTTGACCCTGGGTACTCAGAGGACTAATTATTCCACATTATTTTTTCAGTGAATGTTACATGCTAGTCTGTTCCATATATATGCGATATGATTGAAAATATACAACGAATGTTTAACTTTTAAAAACTGTATTATAGTAAAAGACATACTAACCTCTCATTAACACCTCTCAAAACACTCCCCCCCTCACTTCAACACACTTACCCCGTTGTCCTGGCCACTTTCTGAAGTAGTTTTGGAAGTCCTTTTTTTGTGAGTATCCTTAGTTGCACCGCCAAGGCGATGGCAATGTCCTGAATCAACTCAAACTGTTCACCTTTCCTTGTCTTTTTGACTATGGGGAACAGTCAGAAGTTTCACGGTGCCAGAGCCAGAGAAAGGTGCACAGAAACATACTGTACATGCCTGTCTTTCTGTTCGATGGCACTTGACAGCAACATTCACCACAGTTTTTAGCCCACCTTGTAAAGACAGGAAAGAGGACCTCCAGGACTGCTTCAGAAAGAGGACAGACAGGGAGCACTTCTGCAGATGGGAAGGGGAGGAGAGGAAGGCAAGGAGAAGTAAAAAGAAGATACGTTATGAATGTGGACCAACTCTATGATGAATGTAATGATGATATACTATAAACGTGTTCTAATAAAAACTTTAAAAAAGTGCCAAGAACAGTGGGTATGTTTGAAGCGAGGAGTATTTTTAAAAGAATTTATGGCACTGTGTCTTGTACTATAACAAATTTCAAACCTTTTAAACATTCACCATATCTTTTGATCGCCCTATTGTATACACACAGCCCAAATTTCATTACTGCCTCAAACAACAATGTGAAGTAGAGTTTACACTGCAGGAACTGAGACTGAGTGAAATGGAATAATCTGCAAAGCTCCCATAGCTAGTGCAGGACAGAGTTCCAACTCAACACCTCTGCTCTGCTGTCACCTTCCCCTCAGGAGCTGGCCCAGCCTCCGTGGACCAGGTCCTAGATATCCCTCTTGGCTTCTCACAAAACTGGTTTGTAGTAAAAACTCATTTCACAGAATTCATGTGTAGTGCTACTCTAAGAGGGCCATGTGTCTCAGCTTTGTATTCCTGCACCTAGTTTAGTCCCTTGTACAAAACAGGTGCACTAAACCATAAAAACTATTTGAGCAGCACAGACCGCAGTTACTACCTAGTTGTTAGTGGTAATTAGTTGGTAGTTATTTGAAGTTATTACCTATTTGGATGGCAAACTTCCTGTAATGTACCCTAAATTACATCCTTTGTTATTTTTTCTACAGGAATCATATTGAGCTTGAGATAAATTTAAAAACCAGGTTCTTTATTTCCGAAACATACTGATATGAAATAAAGTTTCCCTACCTTCTAACTGTACAAGGGATCTCTTTATACATAAAATGTATGTCTTATTAACTGCTTAAGATTAGGGGTACTGTACCATTGGAACTTCCCAAATACAGGTATTTACCCAGTGAAGAATCCACTGAAGTGGAGAATAATAATCTGCAATTCTAGGGCGTGAGCATCATCTATGGAATTGACAGATCTGAGCAACTGGGTAACAAACTCAATTTCAGATAGAATCTACGTAAGGAAGAAAACAGCCTTGAATCATTGCTCTCAGCTGCCAGTTTTTAAAAAATGGCCTTACTACTACCAAATATTTACGATGAGATCACTTCTGTGACACTACGGTAGAAGCAAAAGTAAAAACTTGAAAAAGAGTGAAGCAAAAAACCCACAAAAAATATAGTCAAGGTTAGGGAACAAAATCCGAGACTATAAACTTTTAGCCAAAAATTTTAAAAAGCACTACATCCAGAACTGAACAAGAAAAGCACTAACTCAGGTAACAACAAAAGCATTTAGAGGAAACAATAAATTTAACAGACTGATTCTAAAATATATGTGGGAGAATGAAAGGCAGAGAACAGCCAAGAAAAGCCATAAAAAGGAATAATGGGGAAGAAAAGAACTTTAGCCTACTAGAATTCAAAATTACTACAAAGCTTTAGTAATTGAAATAATGTGATATTAACAAAGAAACACATAAAGACATTCACAAGACAGAAATTAATGTCTAGTGCCAGGCGTGGTGCCCCATGCCTGTAATCCCAGCACTCTGGAGGCCAAAGCAGGAGGATGGCTGCAAGTTTGAAGCTAGCCGGGGCTACAAAGTGAGCTCCAGGCCAGTCTGAACTGTGTAATAAGATCCTGTCTAAATCCCTCCCCTCAAAAGCCAACCCATCTCCCCCTAAAAGAACCAACAACAACAACAAAACAAAAATTGAAGTCTATCCAGGGATGGAGGTGCAATACACATAATCTCAGCTCTTGTGAAGGCTGATGCAAGAGGTTCACCATGCGTTTAAGGCAAGCTTGAATACATAGCCAGCCCCTGTCACAACACTCTCCCCAAAAGAATTAAAATGCAGAAATCGCTTCATTTATATGTGAACATTCTGTACGTCATGAAGGTGGTGACAGAGCCAGGACAGGGACTCGGTAGTCTGGGTGCGCCCACACGCCATTTAGAGAACTGAGGGTTTCATTTCACTTAGGACAGAGGACATGTCACTCTGTCACAGAGGACTCAGCAGGACACGAGCAGTCCCCAAGTAGACATCAGCAGGTTTCGGAGCACACAGGACACATCGACAAGCCTCAAGTCCACTCCTTCCCTTGTTCACTCCCTCAAAAGCCAGTCCAAAAACGCTATGAAAAAAGCCTCTTACGCTGCTGCAAGAGACATCTGCTCTGCTCTGCTCTGCTCTGCTCTGCTCTGCTCTGCTCTGCTCTGCTCTGCTCTGCTCTGCTCTGCTCTGCTCTGCGCACACAGCGAGGTCCCTCTCAGGCTTTGCAATAAACCTGCTTGGATTGTTGAGTCCCGTCCCTCTTTCCTGCTCAGTAGGACATCAAACCAATGAAGAAAATGGAACATAAGAAACTTCATGTTTTAATTTTTCATCTTGTACAAAAATAAATTTCAAAAAGATAAAGATCAAAACATGAAAACACTAGAAGACTTCGCGAGATCCTGTCTCAAAAAATTTTTAAAAAGGCCAATGGGGAAGAAACAGATGCACTTAGATATGCAATTAGAAGGAAAATACGCAATTTTTTTATAATTTAGAAAGATGGCCCCTTTACCTATGCTACAGATTTAAGCAATATTACAAACAAACAAAACGGTATGATGGTGCATGTCTGTAATTCCAGCAGTCAGGAGGCTGAGGCAAGAGGATCATTGCAAATTCGAGAACGGCCTGGACTGTATTTTAAGTTCAAGGCCAGATTGAAGTATAGAGCCAGCCTCTGTCTCCAAAACAAAGAAACAAGGGCTGGGGATTTAGCTCAGTGGCACATGCACCTGCCTGGCATGCATGGGGTCGAGAGTTTGATCCTCAGCACGAAAAAAACAACAAAACAAAAAACCAAAAACCCAATACCTGTCTTTTTAGCAAAGACCCAATATACTTAAAAAATGAATGTCAGACTGGTAAACAAATCTGTAATACCAGGGGCCATTAGTTTACTATTCTTACAAAATTACTTAACTTCTTATGAGTAAAAGACAACAGCCCAATATAGGAATATTTCATTACATGAAAAAATACAAATGCTAGTAATCATACAAAAAGATGCTTGATATTACTCAAAAGAATACCTTTAGAGCTGGGGATTTAGCTCAGTGGCTCAAGTGCTTGCCTGGTAAGTACAAGGTCATGAGCTCAATCCCCAGTACTAAAAAAAAAATAATAAAATAAAAATAAATTTTAAAAAAACCTTTAAATCCGTTATATCTAGTCACCCATATTTTAACCTGGTTAGGAAACAAACTGAACAAAATCCAAACAATTTTTCTGAAGTACTTGGCTTTATTTAATTCATAGCTCCTTGACAACATAAACTGAACACCATCAAAAGCATTCCTGGGCACCCACGGTATTTATTAAAAATAAATGTTTTTAAATTGCCTGGATTTGGGCTCTGACAATTCCTTCAAATAGCTAAATGAGAACTGCCTAAGGGAATAGCTAAGAAACAGAGCTTAAAAAAAAAAAAAAAGAAGCTAAATCTTGGCACAGGCACACAATTTGGCTAAAATTCTATTTTAATTTCTTAAGTAATTCAAGTTTGGCTTTCTTGTTTTTTTGGGTTATTTTGGGCAAGGTCTCACTCTGAAGTGCAGGCTGGCCTCAAACTCACAGGAATCCTCTTGTCTCAGCCTCCCAAGTGTTGGGACTGCAAGTGTGAGCCACATGTTTAGCCTCACTTTCTCTTTAGCCCCCACCCTTTCCCTGTCTAAAACACCACTGTTAAACTGCTGTTGCCAAGATCATCTCCATGGTACTAAATTCAATGGTTAAATCTTAGCTTCCAACTTATTTTAACCTACCAGCCACACAGGCACTTGACGCTTTTTGACCCTCTTCTAAAACACCTTTCTCCTTTGGCATTCAAACCACCATTTTCTCTGGGATCTCCTCCTAACCCACCGGCTGCTCTTGGCCGCTGGTTCCTCCTCTAAACATTCAGGGGCCCTCCATTCAGTCCTCCACCACTTCCTGTCACTCTGCACTGGATCCAAGAGCCTTCAGATAACACAGATGGCGCCCTTTAAAGGTCTCTAGATTAACTCACTCCAGAACTTCAGTCTCAGATCTAGCTGACTTTTGAGACCTCTGTATTGATGTCAAAAACATAGCTCAAATTGGGCGTGGTGGTACCCACCTGTAATCCCAGCACTTAGGAGGCTGAGGCAGGATTGTTATTCAAAACCAATCTGAGCTACAAAGAGAGCTCAAGGCCAGCCTGAAAAAAAACATATCTCCAGCTTAACATATTAAAAAACTCGTGAACACCTTCCGCTCCACTTAGGAATTGCCCTTTTCTCTTTTTTCATATCAGTAAATGTCAACTCTGTTCTTCAGTTGTTTAGATCAAAAAGACCACAGTTGATTCTTCTCTTTCTCTCATATCCCACCTTCAGTTGATTAATAAATCCTCCTGGCTCTGTCTTGCACTCCACTGCTTTGGTCCTGTCATCATCTCCTGCTTGAATTACTGCAGAAACTTCAGGATTCACTCACTACCTCCACTACCCTCACAGCCACTGCAGTGCTAACCAGCAGCTAACAGACACACATGGCTATGGCAGTAGTGCCAAGGAAGGCTTGAATCTTAAGTTTATTTAATTTTAAATTTGCTTCAAAACGAAAGCAATATAAAGTATTTTTCTGTTAAATACACTTTCATTGTTCTGGTAGTATTACTTTTCACTGCTAAAACTTTAGCAATCTACATTGAGGTATGCTCTATTAAAATACACATTGAATTTTGAAAACTTAATACCAAAAAACTGTAATGGCATATGCCTATAACTCCAGCTACTCAAAAGCAGGAGAATTCCAAGTTCAAAGCCAACCTGAGGAATTTAGATCCTGACCCATGTGTTAAGCTCTGGGTGTGACCCCTAGTATCCCCCAAAACAAACAAAACCACTATAATTACACAAAAATGACAATAATCAATAACATTAATATTGATAACAACATTACATTAACTATAATAAATACCAATAATACTTATGTTGATTTCATGTTGGCTCATAATGTTTTGGGTCAATGTTCAAGTTAAATTGAATCTATCCACAAAATTAATTTTGTCTCTTTCACTTTTCAAAATGTGGCTGCCACAATATTTGAAATTAGGCAGCCACTGATTTTACCCTTCTGAAGAGCACTATGCCATCTTCCACTGAGCAGCCAAGAGTGACCCTACTATGTGGAGAAACCTTCAAAGCTCTCCAACTGCTTTTTTATCTCAGTGCAAACGCTCACAATGGTTTACAAAAACACTGTGTCAGCTGCAGCCCTTCCAACATGGTGACCTCTGTTTCCCCTCTGTCCTGCAAGTTCCCCCATCCCCTAGATGCCTAACTTCCCATCCCTTCAAGTGCTGTCAAGGCAGCAGTGATGTCTGACCACCTTGCACTAGCACTACTTAATTTACTATGCTTTGTTTCTCATCACAGCACTTTTATCACTATGAAATACATCACATATTTATATTGACTAATTTATATACTTATTATCTGTCCATAGTCCTATTGCTCTCAGGATGTCAAGTTTCACAAGGCTAGACAGAAGCTTTATCTCAGGCACTGCTGGGTTGCTAACACCTGGCACAGAGCCTGGTCTATAACAGAGCTCAATATACATTTTAGATGAATGAATTAATGATACATGAACATCTGCATGTAAGTATGACGCAGATGCATGAAACAAAGAGTAAATAAAGTGAAAACGAAGTCTTGTCTCCAACCACCACCTAACAATTTCCTTCCCTATTGACAGTCATTGGTGCCAGTTCATTTATAACCTTCCAGATACATTCCAGGTACACACAAATACTTGTGAAAATACCCTTTTTCTCTACATATGTGACTGAAGATTTTATCAGTTGAGTGTTATTATTTCACTTAATAATACTGTATATCTATCTTTGATGTCTTTCTATATCTATACATATAATGTTGGCGCAACATTTATTTTGTTAGGTGGATAATGTTCCCTTTTATGGCTCTAGTAGTTTTCTTACTGAGCTTCTCAGTAAAGGAAAAGCTTTTAGTGTTACAGATATTGCTGTGATGACTATAATACATATGTCTTTATACACATTAGTTGTACCAGTTGGATGCAATAATTTATCCTCTCTTTAGAAATGTATGACAATGTTCATTTTTCACCAATCTAGTATGTTATTAAACTTTACTTGGGACAACTTTTATGTTAAAAATAGTATAGTATCTCATGTTGGCCTTATTAGAGTTTTAATTTATTACTATGATTAAGGCTGAACATCTTTGTTTAATTATAAAACTGAAGGAAGTCACAGTAACTGCAAGGATTATTTACTTTTGCTTCCCAATCTCGAAGTACACATTATACATGCATATGCTATATTTTACCTGCCTTATAGACTTTGTAGTTTCAATTGGTTATGCTGAGATTATATATAGAGAGACAGAGAGAGAAAGAGAGAGACTGATTGATTGATTCATGGAGCACCCTCTATGCTTCCTTATACTACTTTAATGTTTTCATTTAAATTTCAAATCGTTGACCCATCTGGAATTTAAAATGAAACAGCCAAGTTTCCCTACCGCTCAGTTGGTCATGGGTCAATGAACTGATTTTCTATTCTGCTCCACTGATCTACCTATTCATATGCCAGCACTACATGTTTTTATTTCACTCATTCTTAACATTTCCCCGAAGAATAAGAGTCAGAAGAAAATGTCAAGCAATCTTCCTTACTGTACTACTCTTTTAACTACTATTTATTAATAACTGTTGTAAAGGATATCAATTAGCTTCAAATCGAGTACAGTATTAAAGAGGTCAAGTCACAAGTCAGTTCTGGAATGGGCAATATTTGGTAAAGATTCTATAATCATATAACTTTATCTCTAAATTCAATCAGCCATCTGCAAAGCAGTATGTCACTGGAAACACAGCAGACTAGAAGAAAGGGTATGGATAGTCCAAGGGAGACCTATCATCTTTATCTGAAAAATTATTCAAGTGGTATGATTCAACAACACTACCTCCATGAATAAAACACATGCAAATTAAGCAAAATTAATTTGACAAGACTGATCGACTGGACATACCAAACCTTTAAGGCAAGTAAAACACAGCATTTCCTTATATAATATGTACCTTTCAGGTAGGTGTAAAATAAGTAAATAAAACTTACAGTTACTTTAACTTTATGTTTATGTTCAAAAGTACTTAAGTAGCTTTCTTTAAAAAAGTTTTCATTCTCTTTACTGATTATTCTAGCTATAATATATATTACTTATCTGCACACTGTATCACTATTATGTTCTATTTGGTTGCATTTGTATTCAATTATGTTCAGCAAAGTTCTAAGATTCACTTCAAAGGCAATCATTATTATTATACTTTTGAACTTGAGTAACCATAACAGTACTGTAATTGGGATGGGCAAGGAACAGAAGATAACAGTTTACACTATCTTCAAAGTGTAATGATTTAAGTGACTCCTGGAACCTCCTCTTCTTTATTTAGTTTCAAAATGGCAACTGAGGACCCTATAGTGCACATAGATGAGGATGGAGGCTCTGAAATCCACATTCCTACTTGTCACAGACATGGAAGCAAAAGCCAGGGTGTTTTGTAGCTACTGGAATGTGGGACTTTTAAAATTCTGACAAATGGGCCACCTAACCAGAATCTTTTGCCATGAACCGCAGAGCGGATCCTTGAAACACCTTATGAAGCTGCTCTGCAGTCCAAGGACATACCTCTAAAGCGACTGCTGTATCTGTCACTTTTCACATACTTTTCCTAGAAGATCAAATCTCTTTAATAAGCACTTTTACTTAAAGAGTATCTTTCTAATTATTAGCTTGCTCCCTTTTTATCTGGTATCCAGAAACAGAAATGTTTTGAATTCTTCAGCTGGAAGGAAGAAAAAACTTCTATCTTCCCATATGCAAAGACTGAAACAGTACTTCTTTATTTCTTAAACTCCTCAATTCAACTCTGGCATCTGGGATATTATAAGTGGGTTATAATTTACTTCATTAAACCTCAAAGATAAAAGGACTTAGAAAGCATTCAGCCAATTTTCACCAGGTTTCTCAGAGAGAGAGACAGAGAGAGAGACAGAGACAGAGACAGAGACAGAGAGAGAGAGAGAGAGAGTAACTGTGTGTGTGTGTGTGTGTGTGTGTGTGTGTGTGTGTGTGTTTTGCTGGGATCAAACCTAGAGCCATGTACATACTAAGCATGCGCTCTACCTCTAAGTTACATCCCCAGTCCTCCCTTTCAACATATTGAGAATATTCACCTAAAAACATCTGGCTTTTCTATGGCTTTTGTCTTGTTGCTTTTTACTGGCTTCTTTATATTTAGTTAAAATGTGATTTTGTCCTTTTTCTGTTATTTTGTTCAATCGAGGAAATCTTTAATTCTCTCA
>PVJX010012308.1:0-50721 GCA_004027295.1 Dolichotis patagonum
TGCCCTGCTTTTCTTTATTTCTTGTACCAGAAGAGCAAGCTGAGTTAGTGTCTCAGTCTAATTTGTATCTCAATCTTTGCTGTACCTCTCATCAGCTATCTATATGACCTTCTGCAATTTGTTTAATTTGCTGACTTAAATTAGCCTACTTTATAATATAGAGGCAAATCTATACTATACTATACTATACTATACTATACTATACTATACTACTATAAGAGATACTATAAAGAGATACTATAAAGGATAGAGGCTACTTATTTAAAGCCCTTTCTACAGAAAGCCCAAGTAATTATTTTCTTTTTCATCTCACTTAGCACACAGCTTTTATGGAGTACATACACTGAAAAAATACCAGGTGCCATGAAATGGGAGAAATGAGACACTTGTATGTATAAAAGGATCTCACGGTCTCCTCAGGTAAAAAGAACAATATATAATTACTAAATAATACAATACAATCTTCCTTAAGAGGTATATGAATCCTTCTGAATGCACAAATCTAGCCCCTCTTATCTTCTTTGTGATAGCAGTGGTGACATTTACACAGGGGAGCCAAAACCCACTTAAAAGAATTACATAAGTTTTCTTGCTTAGTAGTAGAAATATCTCTTTGATATGTGTGTTCAACACAGTCACCCACTATACAAGAGTTCTCATTTTGTCTCACTACAAAGATATCTTGGGTTAGGATGAACAGCCACTTCTACTTACACTTCTAATTCAGAACACAGCTGGTTAATGACTTGTGGCAAATAGTTACTTACATCCTCAGATTTCACCAAGGTCACTGAAACCAGGGCATGTACCTTCGAGTCAGCCTTGCTAAGGGAGTTTTCCTGGCCTCTGGTAAAGTACTTTCATAATCTTCTGGCCTTAATCTCAGCAGACATTCAGTGAGAGTCATACAAAAATCCACTATTCTTCTGAATTCATGTTTGCCCTTCAGTTCTGCACCCCTTGCCTGAGTGGCTGGCAGCCCAGAGGCTTCAGACTCAGAACATCAAACTTGTAAGCATCCTGAGGACCCGGAGCCAACCCTGGAAAGTGAATCCTTTCTGGTCCAACACCTGCCTGCTTGCATGGCTCTGTCAACTTCCGGTTTCTAAATGCTACTCACACAGTATGTGAGTAATCCAATTACCGAAGCTTAGCCATGAGGGCTTATCCCAAACAAATCACACTGTGGGAATGCAAGGAGGGAGAGCAAGTCCAAAAACTTTAGAGTAACCAGACTAGCAGTGCAGAGTGACTGATTAAATTCTTTTTGTCTTTTCAATCAGAGCTTTCACATAAAGAGTAAAGAGCATCTCTACTCACTGCAGATCTGGGTGTCTTGACAGCTGGATTTAATTCGGCCTTGCTCTCTACCTGATACAGAGTGACATGCAATAGGGCTGGCCTGGCATATCAGATGGATGGAATTGCATGCATGACTTTCCAGGACCCCGCTCTGCCCTCTCTACTGATCCTAGGGGTAGGGAGGGGACCAGGTATTGCATCTGGGTCCTAGTAATAAAGGTGACACTTTCTCTCTAGGCAACCTCTACAGGGAGAGAATGGAATTAAGTTGACAGGTGACATTACTGTTCAACTTAATCTATAGGTTCTGAATTGGATTCTGCCACTCTCCCATGGATACAGCCCTAAGAAGTTATTTCACACCTGTTAGCCTTATTTTTTCACTCAGAAAATGGGAAAGACAGTGGTTCATAATGCACAGAGTTGTGGTGAGAAATAATTCCTACCATGTTCTTCCTAAAATATCTGATCCAGACTATGAACATAATTAGGGCTAACAATTAGCAATTATTTGTAATTTAATAATAATGGTAAATAATAAATGCAGTGATAATGTGACATTTCATGATATCTAAATTAAAACAATTCAGATACTTTGCCCATAGATTGTTTGTTGAATAAAAATTATAACTTTGTATCTCCTATTTTTTAACATAAATGAGATTGGCATTTTGCAACAGTTTCTTTAAGATTTTAATTACCAGCTTGTGAAAGATCAGAAAAGTTTAGAAAACAGGCACTTTGGTAGCTACAGTGGAAACCGTTACAAATCAGAGTGGAGATCTCCACTCTCCAGTGGAAAATAATCCTTTGCCGAATTACAACCCCAGGAAGATGATTGGAAGAAGGATGCTTAGGTTGATCCTTTCTCATCTAGATCATTCTTTTCACAGAGCCATTTTCTCTTTAGAAGTCACAACACAGCTCTAGGGAAAGGTTTACATGGTAGCAATGACATATAGTCTAGAAATCAATGTGGAATTCTAGCTAGTCATTATCTTTCTCTAAATCTAAAGGGACCAAACAACTCTGGGAAATAAATCCACTTCTCTGACTCCTAATGTTTCTGCCTTCATAAATTGATTTTGCTAAGGATTCATGAATTCTGAAAAATGAACTCAAAGCAGTACAATATAACATGAATTTATGTGGGGCTATCTATATAGGTGATTGCTTTTAATAATGGATGTGAATGCAGTTGGCACATCTTCATCTCCTCTGGCTTTCTGGAGTAGTTTTCCATAATTTGTGCATTGTATCCTCTCCAGGCTATTTCCACAGGTGGCCTGCTGCCCAGTTTCTGTTTTCCTTTTTGTTTGTTTTTTACTGCAAAGTCCAGTGGCTCCACCCTCTGTCTTCCCCACACCCACTGCTTACTGTACACATCCTGGTTTCCTTTCTGGCCTCAGTATACCACTAAGGCAACTTTGACTCACCAACTAGACTTTTAATGAAAAAGACCTGTAAACAATCCCCCAAAAGGCATTCTTAAATAACGTCTTTGTAAGGTATCTCAGCCTTTTTTGACATGGCAAAATTCTTTATATTGAGTTTTGTTCTACTTAGCTGCTTACCTGCCAAGAAGTTACGGAAAGTCCTAATTCCAAACTGAATCTTGCTGCTAACTTCTCATCCTATTTCCTCTCACTCGCCTCCAGCCCCAGCTTCATTTCTATTTCCAAAGAAAAAATAAAATCCTTTCTGCTTCATTATGAAAATGCATTTTAATTTACTAAAATGGATCTTTTATCATGTTCCAGAACTATATATGTATAGTTTAAAAGTTGCTAACACTACTTTGCAAAGCAAAAAGCTGATCTATCCTGGGTTTCAAATAGTTTTTGAAGTCATTTTGTGAGTCACATTTTTAAAAAAGCATGCTTTCCATCAGAGCTAATCCCAGAGACTGTGGATATGGAAGGACTCTTTCATCTACAAGAGTACAATATATGTGAGTATGATAATGCTAACCACTAACACTTGGAGAGAGCTCATAGCAAGTCAGGCTCTGGGCCAAATGCTCCACTTACCTCAATTAGTAAATCCTTGCAGAAAGCTTGGGAAGGAGGTGCTATTATTTCTCCCATGCTACATCTAGGCAGAGTGAAACACAGAGGCATAATTGACTAACATTCCCAGTAAGCTGAGAATGGAGGCCAGCTTTTCTGGTCTGACTCTGGAGCGCTTAACTGCTATCCCTTTGTGACTCCACAATCAAACTGAGCCACGGGAGAATTACTGAGCTGAACTGAGAGACTCTCCACGCATTAACAAAGGATTCAGCCTTGCTTTGCATGCCAAAGTCATTCTAATTTATTGACCAATTATTTTCTGATTTTGTAAAGTAAGATGTTTGTTGGAAAGGGAATCAAAAGAAATCGTAGATAGATTAGATATGTTGGATATATGATATTAAGAAAGAAAATATGTCTTGGATTTGTTTTTTAGCTAAAATTTGAATAAGCAATAGCTCTCTCACTGCTAAATCATGTAACACCAAAGTTGAATTTGAAAAAAAAAATGAGACTCTTCCAATAATTTGCACAAGATGAATCTGTCTTACTCTTTGCTCTTCCATTTTGAGAACTCATCATTCAACTCTATTAAATTTAACCAAATATAAGAGATTTGCAGACAGCACTGTGAAGAGAAAGCTCCTTGGGCAGCATTTTCCTAAATCCATTGTAACTTTTAGTTACACCATGCCCATTGTGAAGGCAAAGTTTGCACTTCACTCTGTGGAGAGATCAAGAGAAGCTGATGCCAGAGATATGTCTGGCCCTTTATTATCCGTGCATTTTTTAACCAGCACATGGAAAACTCAAAACAAGTGTCACTGTGCTATCAGGGTTTGTGCTTAGACTAAAGTCGTATGCTACATGTTGGAATCTTTTATTTTTTCTGAAATGAGCTACAAAACATATTTATTATCAAATATCTTCCAGTGTCTTTTTGCATGAAGTGAATACTTGCATTAATGTGGCACTGAAAAAAATCAAAGACTGATGTCCTCTTTTATTATTTTAAAGAAAAACTGATCTATAAATTTCCTTTAAATATGAAAATCAAGCATTTACTTTTATTTTTAACCAACTTATCCCTTTCTACAGTTATGAAGCAAAGGAAAAAATCAAAATCCTATAATAAGAGCCATTTCAAGAGATTTCCTGTCCAATGCAGGACCCCGCCTAACCAGCAACCACATGGCTTTACCACCAAAGCTGCTTCCTAATGTATCTGGGTCAGATCATGTGATCAGCAGTTCGAAACACCTTGATCCAGGTCATGATGCCCATCACTGGTATTGGCTTTGGTAGCTGGAAAAATGAAGTTGCTCAGAGAAGAGTTAGGCTGGATGGCAAAATATTTTTGCTGGCCAGTGACACAAAAAGCCTACCTGGTGCCCTGGCACAAAATAGCAGGACAATGAGGGAATGATCAAAGTTACCTTATGTAGCAAGGTTTTCTCACCACTGTATGTACCACCAGATGTTGAGAAAAATCCCTCTGAATAGACATTCAACAGATTATATTCAATAGAACTAAGAATTAAAGAAATAAATGGCTGAGTAAAATGAAGGATACAATCTTTAGTTCCATATTCTACTCTCAAATGTATTCTCCTGTTCTGCAATTTATCTTTTGTTTTGCTTTATTGGCAAAAGAATCTTTCAGTAATTTTAAGAATACACACACAGACACACACACCTCACAGATATGCACAAACACATAGTGCCTGAGCTGATCAGGTAGACAAAGGGCATAATGTGATTTGTACAATAACTGGCATGGTGTCCTTAGGAATGACCTTGGCATTAGTCAAAGCATTTGATTCAGCAACAGCCATCAGTGGTATAATAAGCAAAGCACTCCAGGCAGTGGAGAAACTTGCCTGTATTTTCTCAGTTGCGATCCTAAGAACTTCTACTTGCTTGTGGCAGGGGTATGACTTCAGCTAGAGCCTTTCTTGGCTACAGACAATAACAAGAATAATGAAGGCAAAGGTTTTAACACAGAGGACTTGGCCCCTGTCCTCTTCCTCTCACACTTTTCATCATAAATAAGAAATACAGTCACAGGTCACCCTCTATATTATAATTTACTCTCAGCCAAAGGGCTCTAAGGGAAGAAATGTTATTTAATGGGATTTTCTAGAAGCACTTCTCAAAGATGTAGAAACTTAGTCTGGTAACTTGTTTCAGAAAGCAGCAGAGGAGTTAGAAATGGCAAGTATGCTAATGGATTTGTTACTTCTTGGAAATAGTCTTAGGCTTATAAATTTCTAATTTTATACTATTTTATCTTAATTATTTCTAAAAACTTATGTTGAATTAAAAATGTCCATTATATTCTGTAGGGAGGCATAGAAGACAATATGACTATGTAAGTTATGCTAATTTATATAGAAACATATGTAAGCAAAGATTGTCCTCTTTTGTTAGTTCTGTGAATAAGGACTAATTCACTGCACTGTATTAATATGGTGACTGCAACCCGAAGACCTGTTATCTCTATAGCAGTACCATTGCTTTTTCCTCTTTGAATGTCCCAATTTCTCATTTTCTAGTGCAGGGTTCAGTGTTAACTTCCTGTAGCCATACGGATGAAGTAATTGAGCCAGGACTGGCCAGACACTACATCCCCTCCCTAGATTGCCCTCTCCCTGTGAGTTCCAGGTATCAGTCAGGCTCCTTACTTGAATTTTGTGCAGAAAAAAAATTAGCCTGCTGTCTTGAGTGATCACTGTTTTCTACCTGTGAAAGCAATTCATGAAGCATACATTTTTAGAGTAAGAAAAAGACATAGAGATGTGATTATTTACACTAAGTTGAGCTGAAGAAAGCTGTACTCTTCATCACTACTAAAGGAATTAAGAATTATATTCTTGACAATAATTGTGTAAAAATGGAGAAATTCTGTGTTCCTATAGTTTGAATATAAAATCTTTTTCTTCTACCTCTCTTCTTCATCTTCCTCCTTCTTCTCCTTCCTTTCCCCCTTCCTCCTCTTCTATTACTTTTTCTTCTTTTACTTCTTTTCATTCCCCTTCTCTTTCTTTTCCTTCTTCTTCTCCTTCTCCTTCTTCTTCTTCTTCTTCTTCTTCTTCTTCTTCTTCTTCTTCTTCTTCTTCTTCTTCTTCTTCTTCTTCTTCTTCTTCTTCTTCTTCTTCTTCTTCTTCTTCTTCTTCTTCTTTTTCTTCTTCTTCTTCTTCTTCTTCTTCTTCTTCTTCTTCTTCTTCTTCTTTCTTCTTCTTCTCCTCCTCCTCCTCCTTTTACTTCTCCCTCTTTTTTTTTCTTTGCAAAATAACTTGATAAAACTATTTGGGTTAGTTTAAATTAAGATTAGTTTCAAGTTTCTGATTGGGAGCAACTGCTCTGAAGAAGCGAGAAGTTTATGCAATATTCTAGAACTTTCTGGGAGGGAGAGTGGAAGGAGAAAACAGAGAAAATAGGAATGAAGTAAAGAAGAAAGGAAGCAAGGAAGGAAGGAAGGAAACAATCAAAAGTGAATGCCCTGAGTGACAAGAAAGAGTATGAGCCAAAACATATTTTGCCTTCCCTTGACTTCCCTCAAGAACTTCAGAGGTGTATTGCTGTAATACCAGAATTTGGAGGAGTGTGTACTATGTAAGTGATGATGAGAAAGTGACAGATTCACTGTAGGGGCATAAGCAGCAGCAAATAGCATAGATTGATGCTGATTTCCAATCATACCATAGGAAAGCAACAAAAGAATATTTGGGAACAAGTTTTTATTTGATACACTTTACAAGTAACTTGTAATTCATTATATGGAGGTTTGACAAGAGTTCAGTGGGACATCAGCTGATGTTTGTGTTAGATTCTCAACTAAGCCTATAATGCCATGAACACTGGGAAATTAATAGAGCAGTAGGGATTTCTCATGTTGAGGAACATCATTCTCCACAAGCCTGGCTTTATATAACACTGCAAAATTAAGTCCTTTGAAAACTTCATAGATATTGGCATTGTAAAACAAATAATTCTCACAGCTTTTTAACTTTAAATGTGTTTAAGAAGTTCCTTATGGAAATATTAAATTGTATAATTCTAAAACAAATGTCCATATTTGCCCACTAACATTGATGGAGCTGTGAGACTGCCTTCCTTGATAGTTTTATGCATATCTTTTACTCTCTTACTTCAAAATATGTGCCAACTTAAAGGTAGGAAGAGAAAGGGCGAGCTAGAATCACATGCAATGCTCTCATAATGCATGACTGGTAATACCCACTTCCTTTCCCATTAAGTGTTCCCCACTACATCAACACTTCAGATTTTGGCAACAATCTAAACAGTATAAAGAATGTCATTGTATGGGATGGTAATACTAGAAATTTAAGCATGGCAGGAGAATATTTTATCTACTACAGCTGGGCACTCTGTGTCTACACTTCTGAGAAGCCAGAAATCTTTTCCTCTTTTTTTAGAGTTTGTTCATAGTCTACCAGGGCTTGATCTATATAAGACAGCTTCCTGTTGTTATCACAAAATACCCATGATAATTAAGCTATGAAGAGAAAAGGTTTATTTTGTCTCATAGTTTTCAAGGTTTCAATTCATGATGAGTTGGTCCTATTACCATGGGCATGGAGGCAGGAAAGATGTCACTGTAGAAGTGTGTGGCAGATAAAAACTTCCAGCCTTCTAGGCAGGAACTCAAGAAAAAAAAAGAGTAAGAGATAGGGTCCCCCAATCCTCTTCGAGGGCACACTGCTAATGATTTAAAGACCTCCCATACAGTCCACCTCTCAAAAGATCACACTGGAGATTAAATGTTTGACACATAATTGTGATCCAAACTATAGCAAACTCCATTTTCCAGCATAGCACTATCTTTACATACTCAATGAGTTCTCATAACTTGTACCTCAGTTAAAATACTATCTTCTACTAGAAGCTTCCTAGCAATCTCTTCCATCTTCTATATTATCTATCAAATTTTCTGTCTACTTTATTATTCACATCTGCATCCCAGCACGCTATTACACTCCCCAGCTCAGTCTCATGTGTCTTTTTCTTGTCCTCAGTTATTAATCTGCCCCTCTTTAAAGAAGTCTATGAATGGCTTGTCTATTTTAGCTGCTTTAATTGTTTCATCTATCATTCTTGTCTTACATCACTTCAATTCAGGCTTTTAACTCTCCTGCTTCACTACCAAATCTATCAGCACACTTGAACCTGTGCAATCTGTTTTGCTTTGGAGTTTTTTGCTATACATTTTTCATACCATTAGACAAAGTTAAATAATCCATAACACATAATTGGAAGTATTAGTAATTACACTGCTCACATGTTTGATAGTAGCTATTGCCACAAGTTTGAGGGTCAAATAAAGCAAGCCATATAGAAGTATTTGCTAAAAATAATTAGTCAGTGAATATATTTAAAGAAAATGGTATATACATTTGTTAAAATAAGCCTTAACTTTATATAATCTTTAATTGTGTCTTTGCTTACTGTCTTTCTGGAAAGTAATTCTATTATAAGAATGATAGAAAAACATGAAGAAATACACAGATGTGTTCTAGTTTCCAGGAAGTCTGTTATCACATTCATAGCTTCAATTTTGTACTGTCACTTTTTCTGATTATAACATCTTTGATATTAGATTTTCTTTATTCTATATTTTGTAGAGAAAATATTCCACATGGAAGTAAATTTGAGAAAAACAAAACAGAATAAACTTAGTGCTGTATAGATGCAGAGCACAATCGCTTAGCAAGTTCTTAGTGAATTATGACACATGTATGTTTTCCCTGTCTTTGTCCTTTCTTTACCATCCAAGATACCTCTCCTAAACACCTAGGTTTCAAAAAAATCACTTACTAAGTAAGTGTGATAGTATATTGTGCTTTATTTTAATCATTTATTTTAATTTTTACTTCTGTGATCAGACCCAGGAACTTGTACATGCCAAGCAAACACTCTATAATTGATCTACACCTCAATCCCAATAGCTGTGGTCTGATGAAATGAATTGAAATATTGAATTAAAATATTGAGTTGAGCTGAAATAATTTGAAGATAAAATTGAAGTAATCTTACAAAGTGAAGTTTGGACTCACTTTTGTTTCCTTCTTAATGCAACTCTACTGCTTAATTCAAAGTGATCATTACTTGCATTAAATTTTTAAAACAAGATTAAGTCTATGAATTTGGTTGTGTGGGGCTGGAGAAGGGACACCTTTCTTGTCTCTCACTTCCTTGTCTAGGTGAGACATTCTCAAAATTTGCCCATTTTCTCCTTTAAATAGACATGGCCAGAACTAAATATGATGTTAATGATCTCTTTAATTTATGACTTGGTTCCACAGACACTGGTATTTGGCTGCTTTGATTGTCATGGGAAAAACTCATGAGTTAAGTTGGTTTCAAGTAGTCAGCTGGAAAACCCACTACTGACTAGTATTCCAGCCCTATTTGCTACTTTTTCCTTACTGTTATATGTTTAGCTGGGTGATCCCTAAAAATTTCCACTGAATCAAAAGTTATTGATTATTGGCTCACTTGTGGCTCAGTTATCTTTGGTGGATGATAAATTTGAAAATAAACATTAACATCTCTATTTTATGAGGAATGAGGAGAAGTTCATAAAATGTTACCCCAAAATACATACTTTATTATTATTATTGATAGCTTTGTGCTAAGAAGACTTGAAGATCACAAAATACAGGAAGAAACTTTCTTGGCACACCTCTTATCTTTTATCTGTATAAAGATAGATCTTCCAAAAACTTTCATTGTTGATAAAATCATCCCTGAATGTTTTTTCAGTGAGAGAAGAGAAGCACTTTTTCTAAGATAAAATAATTATTTTTGTGAATTATAATCATGTGTAGCAGTGACATACATAGTGATGTTATGACATATGTATGTGACCTTAACCACTGAATAAGCTTATTGACATTCTTATCACTTTGAATGCCTGTTATTTATTCCTTCTGTGTAACTTCAGTGATGTAACTATTTGCAATATCTCACAAGATTATTACCACAGGAGAGACACTCCACTCAGAGAAACTGTCAAAAACTATCACTTTCTAAGAGCCCATTTATCCTTCCTCAGAATCAAAGATTCTCCATTTAATAGCCTACTGTATGTTTTCCTTTCCTACTGCTTGTGAAAAGAGTAAAAATAGTCCATATCTCACTGCTCTGGTAGGGATTCCTATCCTCAGTGGTGTTCTCATGCATGTGTAAATTTCTGTACTTATTTTTCCCTATTAATCTTGCTATAGTCATTTTGTTGCATAGACTCATTTATCAAACATCCAAGGGTAAAAAAAGAGTCTCTGCTCCCCAACAAGACAACAGCAAGACTCTACAAATACTCTCATTTATAGGTATGTCATTCTTCTTCCCATTATTCTGCTGGTGAATTTTTTAGGAAATACCTACACTGAGGTAGCCATTAGTATTGTCACTTGTAAGAGCCACCAAAGACAAACAAAAGTGGACGCTAGATAAAGCAGTAAAGCCAGATTTCATTCAATAATAACAACTGTAGTAGCAAAGAGCTGATAGGAAACTGAGCCAACCTTTTGAAAATAAAGTTTGCGAGGTGGTTAATAGAGTTTGGTAAATGAGATTCAGTTATCCAGGTTTGCTAACTAGTAGCTATGTGGGAATGAGCTTAATTCCACATAGGCTTATGATAGAAGGCAATTATGCAAGATTAGTACACAGGTCTGTACCCTTCAAGGGCTCTGGGTCTCCCAGGAGAGAGTGAAAGCTCTCTCCCTGAAAAGCTGCATTACAAGTAGACTTCCCCAGGTTTTCCAGAAGACAGTCCTGGAAAGATTTGCACTCCAATAGATGGCAGGAAGATTTGATACCTGGAAGATTTCTAAAGCATTTCCTCTAAAATAGGGGTAAGGTCCTTTAAGGTGGCCAGGAGATTTTGGCGGCAATGGACAGTAAATTCTCCTGGATGTCCTGAGTGGTCTCATTTTGAGTATAGTACTGAATTCATCCTAGCTATGCAACTTGAGTCACTCTCTTTTTCATATGTTTACAGAGGCCCTGTCACTATTATTAATTGCTTTCCTAGTTTTAGGCGGTGTGTTATATACGCTCTGTGGTAGTAGGCAAGTGTTAACTGGGGTCTCGATTAGATCTCATTTCCCTGGATGGGGCTGAATATGCCATGTCATTAGACAGCAGCTGACAGAAGCTTTAGCTTCAGTTCCCTGGGAAATTATAGGTAAATCATAAGCATCCTGATATTTGCCTTTCTCCATTTTGAGTGAGAAAGAAAGCATAAATCTCTTCTGTAATTTAGAATTAATGTAAGAAGCAAACCTGCAGAATTAAATCAACAACACCAGGAATTAAACTAATACATACACAAATCTTTCACTGTTAGTTATTATATTTTAAAGTTCTTTTTAGTTTGCAGCGCACTTACCTGGTCACCATTTCTTAACCTAGACAGCACTTGGGAAAATTTATTCCATGTAGCGGTGCCTACCTTCATCACAGTCTCTTGATTTAAAGCCAGGCTGGAGTAATTCAATTTAGCACAAACTCCATCTTCTAAGGGCTGACAAATAATACATCATTTATTTTGTACCTTTATCTGAAAAGTACATGGAGATACTTAGCAATTCACATGTTTATATCATCTTTACCAGAAGGTCTGGTTCTGTAATAAATTTAGAGCAGTATAACTTCTAGTTACTTAGTACCCTTGAGCTAAAATACACTCACAGAGAACTCTTATTGGTTTGTAGCAATTGGCCATTTTGAAAAAAAATAATGCTTGGGAAAATTTCTGTCCCTCTTTTAATGATCAGATCCAAATTAAAATCCTAGAAATATAAATTTTGGATATATTTCTTTCTGGTTTATTTTTACTGCTTCATTTAATGCACTTCTTATTCAGAAAAGCCCCTTTTTCTACATTAGGTTTATCAAGAGCTTATCATATCTTATTCTGTTTAAAATAATTAGAAATCATTTAGTGTTATTACAAACATTAACACACAAAACTCATACCAATTGAATTTTTTGATTGTGTAAGCAAGCTTTTTCCTCATTATTCATTGGTTACCTTTGTGCTATCATTATTATGGGGTTTAATACCTACCTTTTTCTTGTTTATATATCTTGTTTATATTTCTTGTTTATATAACTATCTTGTGATAGATAAAATTGATAAAATAGATAAGATAGATAAAATAGATAAGATAGATAAAATTGCTTAATAATGACAAAACTTTGGATCTCTTTCAGGTAAGAGCAATATAACCATCACTAATAAAGAATATAATAGAAAAATAAAATATCTTAACTGACAAAACCAAATTACACAATCACGTTGGAGGAGAGCAATGTGTTTTGAAGTGAAGATCATAGAATTACTTTTATATGACAAACATAAAATTACCTTCCTTATCTCTAATATTATAGTTAATAAAGTTCTGAAAAATCCAACAGCAGCAGGTTTAAAATGTAGACAATGTAGCCATAATTTTTTAACCCAGATAAAAGAAGAGGAAAATTCTGTGACCATAGTGACCATAGTGTAAGTTTAGGATGAAAAAATTACAGGCCAAATAAGTCTGTAGTTTATTGCCACCATTGTGACTATTAATGGTGATCTCTGCCTGACTGGATTAAGAAATGCCTCACAGATTGGTGAAAGGCCTTGGAGTGTGTCTGTGGCATCATGGTGCTGTGGTCTTCGGTACTGCATTTGAGAGATACTCAAAATGACTCACTTTTGCAAAGTCTTTAGAGACTCTTTCTCCCCACTTTGAGGTTAACCCCACACAGTACCCTTGACATAAGTAAAGGCACCATCCTCCTGCCACTGCTGCACTACTGGGAATCTATATCTATTCTAGTTCCTCCTGCCTGAAGCTTATTTGTCCTTCCTCTCTGGGGCCATTCCCAAATTTGCTTCTCAATTGGCATGATGAGGTAGTTTTCTTCAGCCCTTATACTGTGATTCTTCTGCCTTGGAGATAGCTGGCTGTAGACTGAATTCTCTGAAGCTATAGGCCAAATTAAACCTCTCCTCCATTATGTTGTGGATGTATTGTGTCAGGTACAGGAAAGCAGACTGTATAGCTTTCGTCAACTGTAACAAAATATTTATGACTCAATATTTTGAACGTGTCAACTCAATATATAAACATCTCACATTTAGAAAGCTCTTATTTTCTTTAAATATTTACAGAGAAGTTATTTCTTTGCCTCAGTATGAAAATTTAGGAAACCTATCACCATCCATGTTTATGCCTTAACATATAAGCAAGATCAGGCAATAAAAAAATGCCCATTCTCATTTAATCATTGTGGTCTAAACCTGATTACGAATTAAGTATGATATTTTTGTTTTCCCACCTTGAATCCGGATGGGATACTGCAGTGTGGAACAGAGAGCACCAGTCTGAATTTAATCTCTTTCCATTTTATCACTTGTATCCCTCCCGCCAAGCTCACTTATTCCTTCTTCTCTTCCACCTGAACATCACTCCGACTTCTTGCCATTTAGTTCTGGAGCAGCAGCATAAAGTAAAAGTAAGGGACAAAGGACATTTTTGTTTGGACACTGTCTAACTGGTGATCTCTGCATTTGACAGACACTCCAAATGACTCACTTTCGCAAAGCCTTTAGAGACTCTTTCTCCCCATTTTGAGGTTAACCCCGCACAGTACCCTTGACATGAGCAAAGTCACCATCCTCCTGCCACTGCTGCACCACAGATAATCTGTATCTATTCTAGTTCCTCCTGCCTGAGGCTTATTTGTCCTCCTAGACCAGCTTCTTGGAAGTGACCGTAAATGATTCATCTAAGCTCTTTCGTTATTGTCCCACACTTGGTACATTTTGTTTTAACAAACACGTCAAGAATCTGTTCTAAATAACTCAACAATTTCTCCTTTTATTTTTTAGGTATTCAAAGAAATTTCACTGAGATCCTCAGATCTTCCAAATCAGAGTTGGACATTGTTCTTTATGTTCCTAAAGCTTCAGGACCACATATTTATTAAATTTTCCTTGTTTCATGATTTTACGGTATTGGAAATTGAACTGAAGGCCTTTCACATCCTAAGTAAGCACTTTACCACTGAACCAAGCACCCAACCACTACGTGTTAAGTGTTCCGAAGCGTTTTACTGACAAAGGGTTACTATCTCCATACCATAAACCTCTTCTCCTTCTCCTCCTCCTTCTCCTTCTCCTTCTCCTCCTCCTTCTCCTTCTCCTTCTCCTCCTCCTTCTCCTCCTCCTTCTTCTTCTTCTTCTTCTTCTTCTTCTTCTTCTTCTTCTTCTTCTTCTTCTTCTTCTTCTTCTTCTTCTTCTTCTTCTTCTTCTTCTTCCCCTTCTTCTTCCTCTTCTTCTCCTCCTTCTCCTCCTTCTCCTCCTCCTTCTCCTCCTCCTTCTTCTTTCTTCTTCTTCTTCTTCTTCTTCTTCTTCTTCTTCTTCTTCTTCTTCTTCTTCTTCTTCTTCTTCTTCTTCTTCCTTCTTCAAAACAGAAAATTCCAGCATATAAACCTCTCTACAAATGGTATTTGGATATACTTTTTGATATACTTGGATATACTTTTTGAATTTGCCATTAAAAATCTTGCCTTTCTCCTTGGTGCAGCTGGGCACCTTCTTGATCCTTGTTTCAAGGGAGGACATCAAAGTGCATCTGAGACATTTCAGTAACTATTGTAAATGTCTTCACTGCTCTTGGTATCTTTTTTGGAATACATCTCAACCACTTTTTTACTTTTCTTAAAATAAATTACAGATTGTTTGTATTTTTCTAAATATTTTACTGCAAATTTTTATTCATATAAGTTACTTGAGTAGTGCAATTGCTTTCATTCATCTTTTACTATAATTGCCAAACATTAAATGTTCTTCCTTTTTTTTCCTTACAGGGAGTCTAAGTCTTTTAATCTTAATCAAAATAATATCATGGCTTGTTATCGAAATACATCATTTTACATTACTGACTTTTATTACTCTCCTTTTTTCATTAAAACCCCATCATTCTCATACCTAATGCTGAATCACCTGAATGAAGTACAAGTTCATACAACTTCTAGATGCATGTCACAAGATTAATTACAACTTTTCTTAGAAAAGATTGATATAAATTGGGTTGAATATACGAAATGAAATCATAATAATATGATAGATGTAGTCTCTTAAGTAATATTTGATCCTACTCATTATCTGGGAATCGTCATTTTTAACATTTAACTTTCAAGCAATGACACCTAAAATGAAGCATACTTTAGCATTATTGTATATTTAGTATATTTTAGCACCACTGAATTTTTATCATTTAAGAAAATAATACAAAAACTAATTTTGCAGACTTTGCCAGTAGTGCATGATGCTAATTTATCTGTTTTATTTACCTAAAAGTTTTGGTCATGTTTTAGAAACTAATAGAAAATTAATGAATAATGTTTCACTTCAAGTTTTGGCTTCTGAGATGGAAAAGAAGAAATATGTTTCTTTAATTCTTTCCTACTTCCTTCCCTCCCTCCTTCTCTCCCTGCCTGCTTTGTTTGACTTTGTTTTTATTCTGCATATAGTTATTTTAACTGAAGATTATATTGTATGGACTTATTTTCTGAAAATCCCATTAGCAATGTGTATTATATTTACCCTCTGATTTTTTATAATCAGTGTCCCTAGCACGTTTACTATGGTTAATTTTTGCAAACCACTAAAGTAGCACCAGTTCCAGTTATATCATTCAGTCTTTTCTATGTCTAAAAAGACAAGGTAGAATTTGTTCTTGAACGCTTAGTGTTTTGTTAAAAAAAAATGGTGATTGGGAAGTACGCTTAAGAGGAATTAGTTTCTGTTGTCAACTGTCATCAAGATGGATTATACACAGCCACTTCACAGAAGCAGAAATGAAATCTAACATATTTGGGGCTAAGACAATAGTGTGCATATTTTTAAATTGCATCAGGTAGGGCTTATTACTTAAGATTCGTTGCTACTGTCATTGTTCCAACATCCTACATTATTCAAGCCAAGCATCAGTTCCATTAGTCAGCCTGTCCTTTGCCGTCAAAGATGCAAATGCAAGCTTGTGCTTTCTAGAGTGAATGCAGTATATGACGAGGAAATGTGTCAGGAAATATTAAATGATATGAGGTTTGATTCTGAGATAAAATCAAATAAGGTATTCTTTCTTATTCCAAAAAGAAGAAATTTTTATAAAATAGTTCTAATATTGTGAGTTTTTTATACAGAAAAAGACAATATTCCTTTCTCCATTCTTAGTCTAAAAATAGTAATTAATAACATAATAAGAATGAAGCTCACTACATACTTTCTGAAAAAAAAATGACTGACCACACCAATACATGAGTAAATGAAAAATGTTCAGAGAAAAACTGGAGCATGTATCTGGTATTCTAAGGGAAACAGTCTATTTGCATTCTCTTTTGTAGTAGAGAAAATACGAAATATACATATACTATTTCAAATTCCAAAGCATTTTATGAGAAAATTATTTTATAATTTTATGTCAGCTACTCTGCTTGGCAGTTACAAATACTTCACTTTGTTAAAGAACAATGAGCTTTTGCTTTAATCAACTATATTTGAATAGATTTTCTTGCATGCCTACTATTTGCAAGCTGTCATCAGCACATATATTTGTGAACCTAAAACACCAAGGAAAATTAAGAATATGCTCATTGATAAATACTAGATCAAACCCCATTTCATGAGTTTAAAATAATATAATACTTTCCCCAGAACTAATCCTGAGGCTAGACCTCAAATACAAATATTACTGAAGTGCTTTAAAAGATTTTGACTTTAACGTCACAGAAGTGATTCTTTTAAAGCATCAGTAAAGTTAGTGAAATCGAGTTGAAATAAAGAGCTTATCTATATTGTTTAAAAAATTAAGTAATATAAATACTTTGATTTATTGTTTTTATGACAAATCTTACATAGCATAATATCTATGCAGTTAGACCACAAACTGCTTATTTTAATTTTCTGCTTTTATTTATTATATGACTACTTTGATAAGTAATTTGAAATTTACACACAGCATCTAATAAATTCCAGAGTAATTTGAACTGAATTTGGAAAACACAACCTGTTTATGAGAGCTAACAGTAACTATTACTTATAAAAGTATCTATTACATTTGATATGTCTTGTCCTCATTCTAATTCAATGATTTGGTATAAGAACTTTTATTTCATAGTTGAACAAAAACAAAAAAATGTTTGAATAAGACAACTAGCTGCTTATGTTCACACCTGAGCCTGTCTCTTCCTTACAGCCAACCTCCAGGTATCAATACTGAAAGGTTCTCATTCATGGATATCATTACCAAGTCAGATGTCCACTGCACCCAAAGCTATTCTACAGATTTTTGATTAAGGTCTCTATTCAAATTAGATAGATGATAGATAGATAGATAGATAGATAGATAATACTATGGGAGATATGTAATTTCCAAGCATAGCAGTTGCTTTCAGGTAAGAGCTGCTTAATGCTGTAAGCATCCTTGATCTCTTTTGCCTGTTAGGTTGGTTCAGAGAAGCTGTGGTGAGTTTTTTAATTGGCAAATTTAAAACAGAAAATTCAGAAAATTAAAGATTGGGTCAATAATTTCCTTATTTCTCTGATGACCAAGCCATCTGCTAAGATCAGTTTCTTTGATGCCATGCATGTTTTTAATGGCTTATGTATCATCAGGGCAAACTTCACCAGTCAGACATTTTTGCCTAACTCTGAGTGCTGTATTTTCAGTTCACTTAGTTCTCATGCTTAAGTTGTGTCTTTGATTTTTGCCTTTGTTTGAAATAACTGTACACTTTGACATTTATTAACTCTTTATCTTGTTTATGAATTTGTATACATTTTGGATTTTTAAAACACACTATTTATGAAATTCAACAGACTCCAACTAATATTAAAACAACCACTACATAAATTGATAGGTATTTATATACAGAAAAATATAAAACATAAAATCCAAGCAAATTACATTAAAACTGTGTCAAGGCCCTTTTCAGTACCACTTTGATATGGGAAATCAGCGATAGGCCTCATTATACTGTCTGCTTTCCAAATAACCAAAGAGGAAGTATGAGTGACAGTAGGAGAACCGTGACTTTCATATTACTTTTTGTACTTTCCAAAATATGTATGTGTCTTGTATTTTTGTTAGAATCACATTCAGAATACATCTCCCAAAAAGAACTCCTCAAAATCACTTTGATCATATTTTACTTAATTAGCAAAATGTTTTGTTGTATGCTGGTGAAAGGAAAAGTTGATATATGCTCTTTTGCTCTTTGACCATAGAAGAAAACATATATTTAACTACAAATTATCCAAATATTAACATAGAAATATATAGTCTCAAGTCTAGGTATGAAATATTAACTTTCATTGTTCTAAATGTTTTACATTAGCATCCATTTTTGCAAGAGTATGCTGATAAATTACCTTGACATTCTTACTGAAGCAGCTTTCTAACTAGAGAAGGTTAGGGAATCCATAGAGTCCAGCCATGTATATTAGGGATACATTCTCAGTTAATATTTCATAAGAGTATTATATTTCAAAATAACTATCATAACAATAAGCAGCTTAAGGATGCACATACTGGTATTAGCTAGAAACAGCATCAGAAAAATATTTTAAAAGTTAACTTTAATTTCATTATTAGAGGAATAATTATGTTAGCCTCTGTATTCACAGAATTTTACTTACTCATCACATATGACCTAGGTATGTTCTTTATTTTAGTTCATCCACCAGTATTATAACTTACCATGTATAATTATATAATATGCTGAATACAAAGCAAGCCTTAGCAACTAATTTTATATGCATGTTTTGACTACTGAGCAAAATGAGCTATCCAAAAACAAATCTTTTTTTACTCCTAACATTATTATTTTGTAAATTTTATTTTAAAGAGAATAAAACCAAAGAAAACAAAACAGAACAAAGCCAACCAAAACAGAACAATGAAATTTATACAAGAATTCAAAACAAGTTAATAGGAAATTACCAGTGGTTACCATAGTGCCTCTTGTTATCTTCAAATAGCTGCCCATGCCATCAGACATAATAAATTTCAATAAAACAAAATATAATAAAACCAAACAAACAAACAAAAAATGAAAATGATACTGGATTTCAAAACAAGATAATAGGAAATTAACAATAGTTATCACATTCTCTTTTTAATTGTTTTCTCACTTTTCACTTTTACAACATCTATTGTAAATTTTGGATCCCACTAACACTTTCAAATTTTTATACCAGTGAAACAACACAATGTTCACCCATGTGAGTCCAAACCATTTCACCCATGAACATGGTCTCAAGTTGCACCTATTTATGTATAAGAGCCTCAAGATTATCCTTCTTTATAGCTGAGTAGCTTTCCATAGTATAAAAATACCATATGTTATCCATTCTGGGGTTGATGGGCAAACTACTTCTGTTTTCTTCTGGTTTCCTGTCACGTACAATATCGATTTGTCTCCTTTGATTCTCAGTCTATGAATTCTCTTTTAAGTTAAATGTGAATGAATCCATTTGCATTAATGGTTTCAACTGACATGCACTGGCTCATCTTTGCCATGCTGGTCTCCTGCCCCTGGACCCCCATTTTTCCCTTCCATTCAGTTGACTTCCCTGCTCAAAAATCCCCTCTCTACTACTGCTCCTGGAACTATGGCCTTCAATCTCTATATAGAATGACCTTCAGCACTCTTTGCAGGGTTGGTTTGGTGGCCGTGAATTCTTTCAGTTGTTCTTTATCATTGAACTATTTTGTTTCTCCATTAATTTTGGAAGATATTTTTGCAGGGTACATTAGGCTGAGTTGGAAGCTGTTTTCTTTCAGGACTTGGAACACTTCACTCCAAGCTCTTCTTGACTTGATGGTTTGTGTTGAGAAGTCAGCCATGATTCTGATGGACTTTTGTATATAGGTCATCTGTTTCTTCTCTCTAATGGCCTTCTGTTCTTATGCTGAATTTCTGGGATCTTTATTATTATATGTGTGGGTGCAGATTTACCTTTGTTATGGTTAATTGGAGTCTGTATGTCTCACTTATCTGCATGTCAGGTCTTTTCCCCTTGTTTGGGAAGTTTTCTGCTATTATTTCTGTAAATAGTCTTTTTATGACATTTGTATTGACTCCTGCTTTTTCACTGACACCTATCAGTCTTAATTTGTTTTTCTTTGCATTTTCTTACAGCCATTGAATTGTTGTTTACTGGGTCCCTGTTGTTTTTAAAAGACGTTTGCTTTCACAATCACGAGTTGCCATCCTGTCTTCAGTGTCTGAAAAGCTATCTTTAGTGTGCTTCAAGTAGGTTTTCCAGTTCTCAATGCAGTTTTTAATTTCCGGGATATCTCTTTGGATCTGTTTCATGCACTGTAATTTCTTCCTATATTGTTCATTGAAGGTTTCCATCATTTTCTTGTGCTTCTCTTTTTTATCTATGTCTTCTTTATATATGTCAGCAATTCTTTCATTGTTTGTGATTGGTTTTTTTTTTACCTTAGATATTATTTATGATCTGATTACTTTTATAGCCTCATGAAGTTGTTTCTTTATTTGCTTTCCCCTCAGAAATTTCACGTGTGTGACTTCCAAATTTTTCCATGTTTTGGTTTTCCAGACTTTGTTTTGTGTGGGCTATACATCTGAGATTGCCTTTTTTTCTTTTGGCTTGACATTTTCCTGGGTTCCTCCAGATGAGCTGGTTTTGGGGTCCCAAGAAATTCTCATTTTGGCAGCACATCCATGCTGTAGGGAAATTTACTAAACATCAGGATTTCTCTCAGTGCAGGTTACTGGGGAGGCACTGGGGAATTGGGTGGACTTCCCTAGACCTGCATGGCTACAGCAAGACTGCCATGATGGTTGTGGGCACAAAAAAGCAGAACTACTTCTTCTCCCAGCCTACACACACAACCACACTGGAACTCCCCTAATGGAAGAAGACATGCAGGGTCATGTCTGTTTCTCACAGCTGTGCTGGTTGCCCAAAGGAAGCAAGGATCCCTATGGACACCTGCAGTCTCATGGAGCATGTCTCCAAAAATAATTCTTTTGAGAGCAAGGTTATTATACATTTTCAGGGAAAATGAAACGAATTGTTCTAGATGACTTCATGTATCACAGTAGTGGTGTGGAACTCTTTAATGACCAATGGAAGTGTGAAAATGTTTGCTTTATTTCATTCATAAAAATGTGCTACACTTTGCCCATGTTGTGTATTGCCAATAAAACTAGTGAAAATAGAACTACCACAAACTTCCACCACACATTTCTATAGGGAGAAACCAAACATAACCCAGGGTTTTGCAAAGATTCAGCATGTGGTTGTACATAAAATTATAAGCACATGCTAAGCAATGGAAATGTTTTCTAATATGTAAAACCAGTAAAAATGAATAAAATATAATTAGGACATTTTAAAGGGGTTTTTTAAAGAATGCTTTTAAATGTGAACTCTTTTTTTTTTGGAGTGGAGGGATTATCTTTCATGCTTTTAAATGTTTATGGGAAGTTATTGGTCTAGCCAAGATTCTGTAATGATAACCAAAAATACTCTTTCACTCTAATCTGCAATAGATCTAGGCAAAATAGACCAGCACTTACTTTCAGGCATTGTAGAATAGACTGCTTTAGGCCATGCTTTCCAAAGACCTGTAATTCGCCGTCTGGAGACAATTTGTAAACAGAGACTATGAAGCCTCAAAAAGGAGCAGAGTTCTTCTTGAACAATGAAAACAGAAGTTAAAGATAATGGACAGAGAAAATCATGGGAGAAAAGAAAGAAGAGAAATAGATAGACGAAGGAGGTCCCAGTGAAGAGGAAAGGACAATGATGAAGGCAAAGAGAAAAGAAGAAAAAATAAAAGGCATCATGATTGGAAGAGCATAAATTAATTTTTTCTTAAAGATTACATAAATGTCCAGTTGAAACGGTAAAGACATTTGTGTAGAGAGCACCATACCTGCATCAAGGTGAATGATTTGAACTATTAAAAGCATGATTTATAAGTACATTTGTCGTAACAAGTTTTATTTATGTCTTTCCAGACTTTATTTTTATAATGACTTGAGAAGCTTACAAGCACTTAATACAGAACTATAGACATGTACATATAGATGTATGGCATAAAAATGTAAACAATAAGATATATAAATGTAACCAGATAAAAGAAAAAAGTTTCTCCTGTTGATAATAATGACATTAATAATTAAATATATGTCAGATTTTGTCAGTTTCTTTTTAAAAAGTAATAAACAGAAGGTAGCGCAATAGTCTAAAGGCATAACCCTACAAACCCCATGTGATGAAATGCAAGCCCCTAGATGGTGATATGAGACGGTAGAGCTTTTCAGGATGTATTTAACTCAAGAAGGCGAAGCCCTCATGAATTGGATCAGTGGTCCATCGCAATCCTCTGCCCACTTATAACATGTGTGGACACAGTGAGAAGGTACTGTTCCTCAGAAAGCAGGTTCTCCTCAGACATGGAGTCCCCTGATGCCTCCTGTTGAGATGTGTCAGCTGCCAAAAAATTAGTATAGCTAAATCTCTGTGGTTGAAAATTCAAAGAAGCCTGAATGGGCTATGTTGCTCTTCATAGAAATAAACATCTGGCTTCCAAAAGTGACTATTTCAAAGAGGAAAGTACTCATTTAGTCATGACACTTATCTGCCTGCAATGAAAATGTACTGCACAAATTACATATGCTAAAATAATAATTGTTACAAGGAAGATTGCACACATAAGATAAAAAGATGGTACTCATTAAGGTCTTTCTCAGTATATTTGCAATGTATTTTGGGTTATCAAACAGTCATCAGTTATCCCTGTGCTCTGAATCATGCCTAATCTGCATAAATATGTGCCTTGATCCCAAGTAACTTTGCTAATTAATTTAATTAACTTCTGATACTTTCCAGAAAATCATCCACAAGTGATTAAGTATAATGATACCCATATATTTTAAGGTTAGTGTAAAGCAGCAGAGAAGTAATTTGTTTAGCATGAACAAAGAATTTAAAATGTTACATGGTTCACACTGTGTTTGTGTATGACCTCTGCACTGAATCTAGTTATGGTTCAAATATAGACTCTTGTCTATATTATTTCTCATTTTGTTGTTTGGTTGTTCATTTCTTTAATGTGGACAAAATTAATGTATCTATGCCTTTGTTACCTCAATATAAATGTTAGTGATTATAGTCCAAATATTTCATTAGGTTATTGGGAAAACTAAATGGATTGACATATGGAAAATCATTTACCATGAGTAGAAGTCTTTTATGAACCACTGAAAACCTCTGTAAGGCATTACCAATATAATTTCACATATCTTCTTTGGAAGATTTATTGTTTTTTTTTCTCCTATAATTTATTCACTCTTTAATATCACCTTGAATTATGTCGCTATTGTTTTGCTTTGTTTTGGATGTGGTTCGTGCTGTAAGAATCGGGACTTTGGAAGGCTGGTTCTGGTGTGGCAGTGTTAAGGGAGTAGGAGTTAAGTGTTAAAGTAGTATAAGCTCAAACCAATGGAAATGTGCTTTCAGAAGACATTACTGTAGTTTTTGAGATCCTTAGTTATTGAAGCAGTGAGTTGTCACTGGCTGCTCCTCAGTCCTGGCTTCCTGTTCTCACCACGTGATCTCATTATGCATGTTATGCATGTGTTTCTGCCACTGTAATGCCATCCACCAAGAGGTCCTCACCAAGCTAAGTTGATATTGGCACTATGTCTCAAATTCTCTAGGACTGTAAATCAAACGAGCCTCAATATTTTATAAAGTTATCTAACTTCCATTATCTTATTATAGTAATTAAAATGAACTAATACATGTTTTATAATGAGCATATTATTTAGAACTGATCGATCATCAGCAACATGTAAGTCATTGTACAATCATTTTGCTTTACTTGATTTATTCCTCATGGTAGCGCTAAAACACAGGCATTACGGTTGAAGCAATGGGATAAATGAGATACTGAGAGTTTAATATTATTTTTAAGATTCAAGATTCAGACTCAGTCTTATTTAAATCTCTAACCACAATTTTTCTCATTAAGATTATTAAATATTTTGCCAATTTTCACTCCTTGGCCTTATGATTACAAATTTCTTAACTTCTTATAAAATAAATACATATCAATATAGTAATTCCTTGTTGAAAGCAAAAGAAAATTGGAACGTAAATTGTATTTTTTTTCTTTGTGGTCACACTATACTATATGTGGCCAGTATAGTACCACTATCTTCTAAAGGCACCGGATATTGCTAAACAGAATATCACTAAGCCACTTTTACAGGAAAAAAAAAAAAATCAAAGCTAAGCACGAGATTGATTTTTCCAATTGAAAGAAAGTCATTTATCTAAATATATTGACAGCACAATGAAAACAACATAAAACCAAACTGAATCAGGGATACTTTACCAAGAGCTCCATTTTAGGAGGCTTTCGCTAACTCATCTCTGCACAGAGTGCTCTTCCACAGTCCTTGGAGCTTTCTGCTCTCTGCACAGATCTCTTCCTTGCTAATGCATAAAGGAAGGGTGACCTTTGCATTTATCCTCCCATGAAAGTTTCCATTTTCCAGTCATAATTAGTATCATTAAGCCATAAGGAGAAAGAAAGCATCTGTATTACAGGATTCCACACCAAGCCGTGGATGACTTACAGCTCTGCTTAACCTCAAGAAGAAGTGACATTTTAAAAATCGAGCTTCTTAAGACACATACATAAATCTCTAATGTTGAATTTCAGAGGAAATATTTTTGAGCAAAAGGTTCCTCCTGGAGCCACTAAAAGTGTTACATTTGGGTGAGGAGAGTCATGATTCAATTTAAAGAGAGCCTTGTGCTTTGGATGGGCAGCTTTTTGTGTAGAGTCGATTGCTCCCCACACATTACCATCTCCTGCCGTTAACATCATCAGGCTGACCTTTTCCAACCCATTCCTGCACCTCGATATTTTAATAAGAGAATAGAAATTCTATTGTTGCTATTGCCTCAAAATTGTATTCAACAAATACATGTGAAGTGTCTTCTCCACAAAAGCAACGCATACATACTTTTCCCTTTCCCTGAAATTCTTTCTTTCTCCTTTTTCCGATAGCCTTGCTGACTCCTCATCCTTTCAGTCACAATTAGATGTCATGACATGCAGAGAGCTTTTTGAAGTTTAATACAGTAACTGTGTCTTTCATTCATGTATTCAAACATATTCCCTTTAAATATATACAATCCTGGAAGGTGGCAACTATGCCATGCTTGCATTTATATCTACAACACACTGAAAATCTTTGTTGAATGAATGCATGAGAAGTACATGGGGGATATGGGAAATGACATTTCTCATATCAGAAAGCTATATTCTTCATCCCTTTTGGCAGAATACATTATATACTACTTGTAGCTTAGATCTAGAATGACCCCCAAAAGACTCATGTGCTCAGAAGTTGGCCTTGGATTATGGGACACTAAACCCTCAATGGATTACTAATTAGAACCGCTTGTCTCTTCACGAGGTAGAGCCTGATCAGAAGAGGCTGTTGCTGTGGGCATCACCTGAGAGGATGGATCTCGCCACCAAGCTCTTTTCTTTCATCTCTTCTTTCTGGCTACCATGGGATGAACATTTGTCCTCCACCCAGGTCCTTTTGCTATGTCCTTTCTGACTTGGGGCCAGGTGATCATGTACTAAAAATAGGAGCCCAAATAAAATTCATATTAAAGACTTGTGGCAGTCAGATGTTGTATCCAGAGATGATAAAATGAAATAGACATTACTTTTAATTTGTTATGATGTAAATTAAGGGCCAAGGATATGGCTCAGCACCGTAGCAACTTCTGGGCAAGTGCAAGATCCTGAGTTTAATTTCTAGTACAAAAAACAAAACACAAAAACAAACAAAAAAGCCCCAGCTAAACAAAAATTAATGCCATGAGTCTACTGTAGGTAACATGTTCTTTGAAATTACCAACACTGTCTTTTTCTAGACACAAATCTGATCACTTAAACAAAATATACCTTTCCTGACCATGTAATTATGCATCAATGTACTGTCACAAAGGAACAAGTATCACCTTAAACAGTCTACAGAAAAATTAGTATAGATAAAGATTATAGCATTAAGTGCAGTCAATGGTCACTCAGGATCTATGGGAGACTGGTTCCAGAACTCCCTTATACATCAAAATCCACAAATGCTCAAATGTCTCATGTAAAATGGTATATTTCTACACTCTGAATTTTGAAGCACCTCGGGATTAGTGATAATACTTAATACTATTAAATGCTATGTAAGTATTGTACCCCCTACAGAACAATGACAAGAATGAAAGTCTGCATGCTGTAAGCACAGCTGACCCTTCATCATAACCTAAAACTACAAAGTAAAAAAATAAAATAAAAGGTAAAACTACAAAGCACACAAACTACACACAAGGCAAACAGTACTTAGCCCAGGAGTGCTGGAAGAGGCGGAGGGTCTGTGGAATGTCTGCGCCGCAGCCGGATGTGCCCACATTTCACTTCTTTCATGTGGATTCAACATATGGAACATTTAAGGTTTGCTTGTTTGGGGACTTTATCTGTGGTTGTTTATATTTACATGTGTGAAAACTGAATATGGAGGGCCAACCACGTGTCTTCTATACTTCCAGGATAGGTAAAAAATCTTGAAAGTTCCTGTCACATATTTTAATCACCCATGGAATTGAGTGTATTACAATACCAGGAGTAACTGGGCTTGAGAGTTGTTCCTGTGAAGCACATGAGTGAGGAACTGAAAGAATATTATTGAAAAAAATGAATGTTATGATTGCTGACACACAAATATAACTGAAAAATTAATAGCCGTCACATAAACAGGGCCCCCACCCGTGAATGGCTCTGGTTAGTGTATCTCCTGTGAAATATTAGCATCCAACTTGACAGGAACAGTAAGCAAGAAGCCTGATGAGAAATCACGAGCATCATTTTAGGGAGAGGATGATGGAGGATCGCATATCCTCACATCCTCAAGCGCAAAATAGCTTATCGTCAGTATCTATGAGCAAATTGCCAAAGTTACATGATTCCAGTTGTGTAAAGTGGGAAAGACTTCATGGTTCTGTTTTATGGTGTAATGAAAAACTATCAAATTTGAGTAGAGAAATGGCTTGTTGGAGAAAAACTGTGAGGACTGAAAACAACTAGAAAGAAGTCATCTAATTTCTAGATTTAAAAAAATCCTGTTTGTGTAATATTTGTCTTTAATTATTGAAAGTTAAATTTTTCCAAAATAAAAGGACAAGGGTCTATTTCTCGTTTACAGGGTATGGATCTTTATACATGCAGCAGAGTCAGTGACACAGAGATGTTCATGGGTTCTATGGGTTGTGAAGATGCGGATTTGTCTTGCCACATGCTTGGAGGTGTAATGATTTTATTTATGAGCTTTAGGTCATATAAGAGCAATTATATCAACTAGCATGTGTGTCTCAGGAGAGATCAGGAGACCTGTTTCATGAAGCTACTTGGATATAACATTGGCTTTTATCAAGGGCAACCAGGTCCTCAAAAGCTGGCTGCCTATAGCCAAGCAAATGTCAATCACTTAAAACTATGCCTCTAAGGTCAATTTCATTTGTTCATTTTAGAGATAGAATTGAGCCAAAATCCATGCTGCTCATTAATAAAAATTCCATTATCCTACTTTTAATTCAAAGTTTTAGATTTTGATTTACTTCAAGTACAGTCAAATGACCACCCTGACAAAGGCTTGTGAAATAGTGGTGTTTCTTTGAGGAGGCAAGAAGCCAATCACAGATTGACCTTTTGATGCACACAATGCAAAGATGTAAGATTCCAAGCAATGTTACGTTAGTATCTCATCCTTTCACAAATCCTATCTGTGTACCTATGCTTCCTCAGCCTTGGTATATCGAGTCTGAATTCATGTAACATAAGAACAGACCTAATAAATATAATAATACAGGTTGAACATTACTCACCTAAAAGTTTGAAATCTGAAATGCTCTGAAACCTGAATATTTTTGAATGACAGGTTTTAGACAATTTAAAATCTGAATGTTTAGATTAGGAAAGTTCAAATGGTAAAGTTTTGTCAATATTATAAAACTTAAAATAGTATCTTGAAGTCAGAAACCTTTCTGGTACTAATAATAGTATCAACCTGTAATAGTAAGCATATGCTGTTTTTTAATATTTTCAGGTGTTATTTTATGCATTTTTCCAGCCTTTTCATTTATACTATTTTAGTTGCACAGAAAAATTTCAAAATAACATTTCTTATACCTTTGTCTGTTTAGATCATACACTAATATAATACATTTTCACAACTAGTAAGCTAATGGTTAAATAATAACATTAAGTAATTTTTATGTTTTACCTGTATTTTTAAAGTTTTTATCTAGTACTAGTTTTTTTGGTTTTTGTTTTGTTTTTTGTTTGGTATTATTCCAGGACATATCTAGGATATATTAATCATGACATCTCCTTGTGCTTTCCTGTAACTACTTCTTGTACTTGCCTTCATTTTGATAACTTTGATAGCTTTGAGAAAAAGTTGGTTAGGGATTTTGTAGAATGCTCCTAAATTATGATTTGTCTGAAGTTTTTGTCATAATCAGACTTGAGGAATAAAACCGCAGATGTAAATCGCCATTCTCTTTGAATTATAGCAAAGATGAACACTGTCAAAAAATCAGTGCTTTTTTTTTGTTTTACCTTGATCGCACTGAAATGGTGTTTGTCAGGTTTCTCCATTGTAAAGTAACTTATTCTTTTCCCTTTCTATAATGTAGCATTCGGAGTGAATCCATTATGCTCAGTCCATCACTAAGGAGTCGAAAGGTTACTCTACCTCCTCATGGCATGTATGCACTTCTCATGAACACATTGTCCATTTCAGAAAAAAAGTCATATGAAGTAAGTAATATTTTATTCCCCTTCAAAGATCAGGAAAATGAGGCACAGAAAATTTAAGTAGAAAAAATTTGCTCAGAGTTGCATGGGAGAAGGTTGCTGTTCTCTAGGACCACCTTGAGCAGCCTGGTTTTAGAACCCATGCTCAAAGTCAGATGTGTCTGTGATGTACTCACAACAAGTATGGTCTAAGTGGTGACCTGATCACTAATAAAGTGGCTGAAAGTATCGGGGTACACATGAGCAGAGATTTAAGACCAGTGATAGTGTTTAGAGAGTTATTTCACCCCAAAATAGTTACTTCAATTCAAAATAAAGATGTAATACTCTGAAAAATATTGCATAACAAAATTAGAGTTAATAAATTACCTAATATTCAGCAGCAATTGGATGTCAGGGTTATTTCAGAAAGGATACAGCACGTTAATAGAAAGAAAAACATTCTCGTCACTTGCAATGATTTTTCCTCTCTTCTGAGCACCTTATATGACTTCATTAACAAGAGCTGTGTAAGGTAGGCTATCACTTGTGAATTGAGGTCCATGGAGTCTAAATAAGTCATCTAAACCATCACAGATTATTCATAGGCAGAGGCTGCATTCAAACTGAAGGACTCAAATGTTCATACTTGACTTTTTCACAGCAGACTGCCTTCCTTATGTGTTCAGATGCTGGGAAAGGCCTTAGACAGACGCTCTTTCCAAACGCTAGACCTGGGGTGCTTTCAATGATCTTAATTATTTTACAAAATAAATATATTTCCTTCATCTTCATAAGATATGTAACAAGTTCATTAACACTTACATTTTAAATAATTTTTGCATCTGGAATCAAACTCAGGAACTTGCACTTGCCAGGAAGGTGCTGTGCTGCTGAACTGTATCCCCGACCCTTGATTTTTAATATTATATATAATTTAATATTTATTTATATATATTTTAATATTTATATATTTTAATATCTATAATATTTAATATAATATAATGATAGATCATCCCTCTTGAACTTGCTTCTTTATATTAATTATGACATTGGGCAAAAAAGGCAGTAAACAGCTTTAAAATGTGAACATATTACATTCCTAAAAAATATGTGGAATAAGAGTATTAATCTATGTCCTTATAGTACTCAATTACTTTACTTAAAAAATTAAAAGAAGTATGCTTCTGCACGACAAAATTCTTACCATTTTTCTGCTATTGTAAGGTTTATGTTAAGAGTCATTCATTCAACAAAATAATCATTTTAAATGAACATAAACATGATAGCAGGAATTTTCTTTCAGCTCCTTACAGCTGGGGATTTACAATGACGCAAAAAAGAAAAAAAAAAAAAGAAGGAAACAGAAGTTTTGAAAAATCTCAATACCCAAAATGAGTTTATGTAACTCAGCAAATTTCCAGTCTGGAACAGAAAAAAAGGAGCCAAGCTGCAGGACGAGTGCCCAGCTATGCCTTGAAAGAAAGAACTCCTTCTTGCAATCAGTGTCACTATCACACTTGGTTAAGTGAGTGACAAAACTGAGTTTCAAGCCAAATAAAAGGAAAAATAAATTATTGTGTGCATCTTTCCAGGACAGCATTGTGGCCTGAATATTGAAATAAGCGGAGAAGATAAATGCAATCCTGTGGTTCACCTTTTAGATTTTGTCATTTGAACATCAAGTCCCCAGAATTGATCTGGGTGATGTCTGGAAACAGGAGGCCTCCAGGAAGTACCGGTAATAAAAGGGCTTTGTCTCCCACCAATCAGTGAGCTGGGCTGCTGACAAAGGAATCCATTGGATTTCTTCTGATTGACACAGCTGCTTAATTGGGTGTCACAATGTGAACAACAAGAGATCACTCCTGACAATTGATGTCTCAGAGTGAGCATAAATAAAGCATTGTATTGATCTGGCAGTGGGATGTACAATCTACAACCCATTTATCTGACACTCATTGCAGATTGCAAAAGCATTGTGATCTCTTCCCTTTTCCCTTTGTAATGTGATTTAAACATATGACCTTCTAGATTTAGTTAGGGACCACTAAGACAGTGTTGCTATATCAACCATAGGACTGGATGCCCCATTATACACTTTGTCATGCAATTACTTTGTTAAAAGATTTCCTTTCAGGAAGAAATACTCCCAGTACAGTACTTTCCCAAGGCTGTTGGATAGAGTCACACCTGAAGTACTGTAACAGCTATCTGTACACATTAAACTCCATTCAAGTTCTCACTATGTTAAAGAACAACATTGCAAACAAAAATGAAGAAGTTAGGAGAGAGTTCATAGAAACATAAGAGGAGAAATAGCTCCCTGTTGGGAAGGGTAACTAATGGGTTTCCACATGGTTACACTATATCATAATTTTCATGGATAAGCAGAGATGGGAATTGTTTAATAGCTTAGTGGCCACCTACCACAAGTGACTCAGAGGGTTTGAAGTGACCACTTGAAGCTCAGTTCCTGTAAGCCAGTTAATAAGCATGTAGAGCTGAAAGGAGACCGGGATTTTAAAGAAAAGCTAGTTAGTCTACATTTTAGGTTCCTCTTAACTCAGGGACTAAGAGAGGAAGAGGCACAGTCCATGCCATCTGAGGAAGTGCAGTTGCAGTCCAAAGTACTGATCCACTGCCTGCTCCTATTTTAATTCTTATCGGTGTGGCTGATCACTCAATTCTATCTCCCACTCTTTAATTTGCTAACTACCTAAACTGTTTTTTAGAGCATCATGAAAGTTCTCAAGGAGACCCTACAATAAAAGTACTGATTTGAAAGTAGAAAGGACAGGATGACAGGAAAAAGGAAGAAGCATATGTTTAAAGTTGATTAAATAATGTTGGACAGACAATGTCCATCAAGGCCTGCCTAATTCTCCCAAGAAGTCTGTCACATTAATCATCTGTGTTACCATGGCAAATGAGCATATCAATTATAATCATCTCTTTGCAAGAGCCTTCTAACACTAGAATGTCATCCTTCTGAAAGCTATAGATCACTGCTAGGATAGACGCTATACAAAGCAGTGCAAATAGGCTTTGTGAAGTATTTGATTAGAGAATGAGTAAGTGTGAAAAGAACAGTAATACATTTCTTCATTCATTTGGATCTGAGTTTCTAAAGCATTTTCCTCCCAAAACTACTTTGTTTCTTAAAATGTATTAACCACCCAGAGAGTACTTATTTTTATGGATTATATCTATTGATACTTGCCATAATAAAAAGTGTGACTTTTTAAAACAATCTATTTGTTAAGGGCTAAGGATTTAGTTCAAGGGCAGAATACTTACCCACCTAGTGCAAAGCCCTGGGTTCAATCTCTATCATTGCAAAAATACATAACTGTAAAAGATTCATTACTTAATTCATTAAAAATAGTGAGAAAACCATTACATGGTATTAGAAATCTCATGTTTTATGAAACATTTTTTACGATACCTACAACAAAACTACAAGAAAGATTAGATTTTTAAAACCATTTTTCAAGTCTGTTCTGTGTTATTGGAAGATGGCTAGTTTTTCATGTCACTCTGTGGCTGTCCTAGTCATTTTCTGTTACTCAAATGCAATGCTGTAGCATGAATAATCCATAAATTGTAAGCAACAGAACTTTGTTTGCCTCATTGTTTTCTTGCTGATATCCGGCAGATGCCTTTGTGCTGCTTCCTAATGTGGCACAAGGGCAAAGAAGCAAGAGCAAGACAGCAAGGAGAGTGAGCTGAATTCATCCTTTGTATCAGGAACCTATACCTGGGATAAATAACTCACTACCACAGTAACAGCCTTAATCCACTCTTGAGGACAGAGCCTTCAAAGGCTAATCATGATTAAAGTTCTCAATACTGTTACTAAGCAATTAAAATTTCACATGAGATTTGGAAGCGCCAAACTAAAATGCAATTTGAGGCCTGCTGAGTAAGACAGCAAGTTTATCTGAGTGAAAGAAAGTGAGGACGGCCACAGAGGAAAACACATACTCTAGTTGTCGGGATATGTTCTCGGAAATGGCACCTAAGGGGTCCGGGTTTGTAGATATAAAGTTACAAGAAGAGGGTAACAGAAAGTAAATTCTTACAGTTACAATGGGTGACAAGAGTAGTACAGGTTGTTCACTGGCTGCTGCTTCCTTATGCCATAAAGTATAGTGGTAAGTAGAAAAACGAGTTTTCTAGGCATATTTATTATGTCTGTGACGTCAGGGAGCTAGTAGCAAACTTCTGTGTTAGGTCAGGGTAACCTAGGTGACCGTGTTCTCGTGTTTCATTCTTTTCCCCAGGCAAAATAATTTTGTGACCTAATTGTTAGGACGTTTTAAATCCTTTCTCATTGGAAACATCCAAAATGTAGCAATTGTAATATCATGTATGGCCTCCGGAATACTCCACTGTACGGTCTTAAGAGAATGACAAATGGAAAGCAGACACTAGTTTAGTGCCACTATGGAAAGAGTTTGGAATTCATGCAGACCCTAAAAAGCATTCAAAGAACCTCACAGGACCCAGGAGACTATTTTGAGAAACTCTGATGCATACAAAATTGAAATGCTGTTGATATCTGCAGTGACCACTATTGTAGTTTGGAGTCAGATGGGCTACTCATGCAGTGACCTACAGAGACCTATTGGCAAGTTGAAAAATTTTGCCCAGGTGGTTATTCACATTTAATCTGTCCATTTACAATCACCATTACTGTAAATTCAATACTGAGAAAGGGTTTTGCCTTGAAATGTTTCCAGCTGTCCTCAGTCCCCTCTGCAGGGGTTTCTCTATCAGTTTTATTGTCTAAGGGATGTTATCTATATAGCATTTTGTCTCTCCAGGAACCCATAGGAGCCTAACATTTCTGAGGAATGGAAAATAGTTCTTCCTCTCAAAATTATTGGGAACTACACCTATACACGAAAGATACAGTGCTTATTTAGAAGCCTAAGTATATAAACAAGGATTTTAAAAAATTACCTGGAAGCTTGTAGATTGCAGCTGTCAATGTTGACCTCTCTGATACTCTCTGAATCTAATTTCAATTAAGTAAGAATGTGATTTCCAATATCCTAATGACAGAATCATATGGTCTTTTATAGCTAAGAAGCACTTAAAAAGGAAAGAGCAAATCAGAAACTTTCACCCAAGGACACGGAAGCTAACCCTCTTGAAATGAATATCAATAATTAAGGCCTTTGATGACTCAAATCATTTAGATAATAAGATTGCTTTGAAGTAAATAAATATCAAATTAGGGTTTGTAGCAGTCACAGGTGTTTGGCAGGGCTAGTCTATCATCACTGAGAAAATGAATGCATTTTATTCAGCATAATTAGAAAAAGAAATGAAGTTTATATGCAAATTGTATACCACTTTAGTCAAAGATAACCAGTCAGACTGCTTGTGGTAATTTAAACTTTCATTTAGATGAGAATTTGCAAAGTATCTATTTTCAATGTAATTTGAATGCAGCTGGCTGCATGCTCCCAGTCATCTGAGAGAGAAATTTAAATGTCCCTGATAACCCTCCAGCCTTACTTTGGTGCTGACAAAACATGTTCCTCTTCACTTGACTTCTTGATGCTTGTCTGTGCAGGGGTTCAGTCCAGAAGGACACAGGATGTTTTCCAGCATCCCACACCGGACCAAAAGGAGTGTGGGAGACGCAGGTGGGAAATATGGTGAAGATTAAAAGGCAGCAATTGGCTGGAAAACATGTAACATATATGTTCTGAGGCCAAATTAGAAATGTAAACATTGTTTCTAATTTGCTTCCCTTCAGATTAAAAGGACATGTCTCTGAATTTCTTTTATCACCCTTGTGAGTTCTGCTGTATTCTAAGATGTGTCTAATTTTCTTAACTTCTTTCTATTGGATTATAAAATGTTTAAGATAGGAATATTCACATCAGTATTGTCCGAGTAGCTCAGACTCTTTCTTGGCCTATGTAACATTAAAAGGTATTTGTAAAGTTAAATTCAATTATTGACCTAAGGATAAAGTAAAATTTAAGGAGAAAAAAAATCCCTTTTTTTCAGAGAGTTTGTATAATATTTGAAAAGTGGCAATAATATTATTAAATATTTTTCCCTCATAGAGGATTTAGTATGATTTTTTGCTCCAAATTCTTATTTTACTTTGGTTCTCTTATTCTGGGGTCATAGTCAACATGAATAATCTTTCACTTATTTGTGCACACTGATGCTAAATCATACCTTGGTGCCTTTTACAAATATTAAGTAAACATTGATAAATAAACAGCTGAGTCAGTGTTGTTTACCACTAAACAGACCTTCTCTATGTGAATACTTTAAACTTGTGGTGTAGACCGCAATCTTCAGAATTAAACAGGAATCACAATCATTGATGGAGATTAGAAAAAGTACAGACATCTAGCTCTGTAGTTTACCAACTAACTCAGCCTTCGAAAAATCAAACAGGTAGAGAGAATCAAGATGTAGTAGTTTTTAAAAGTAAGTAGCATAGTGCTTGGAATGCAAGTATTTTTATATATTGCCTATTGTTATCAGCATGTATTCAGCAAATGTGCAAATGGAAATAATGGGCCCGCAAGTAAATACTAAATAAATGCATATTTTACACATACGCATACTACATGTATGTGTGTGTGTATGTGTATGTGTTATGTTTGTGCAGATAAGTAACAGGGAAAATGACCTGAGAAAGTTGCTGCTCTCATTAGGCAGGTGTAGAACTTGGGTCTCTGTGTCAAGTGAGGCAAGAACATGTTTGTCGTTGTTAGGGGTTTGTGCTACTTATGACTGCATAACAAATTACCAGCAAAAGTTGCAACTTCAAGTCTCAACTATTTGTTATTTCACTTTTCCATATATTATTGCTTCATACATGTGATCCACACTTGAAGAGAGGGGATTACACAAAAGCTTGAATACTAGCAGTCAGGACTCACTGTGAGCCGGAGGCTGGCTGTAATCTTTGGAAGCCCAATATCAGGATCACGGAGATACTATTTGTCTATTTTACTATTTTATTCAGATTTTACTCTTCACTGTGTTAATCTAATTAGAAGATATACTTTTGATTCTCAATATATTTTTAAGGCATTCCAACATAACATTCAAAAGGCTTAACATTCTCTACAGATTCTTCCAGAATCTTCCCATTGGGTGGCACATCTATCATCTATGTTTCCATCCTGTCTCATGTCATCAGCTACTGTTGCCTTACCTGTCTTGTTCAAGAGCACACAGGATTCACAATGGCCAAGAACCTTGGCACACTGGGTAGTGTATTCTAGTATCTAAGATGAACCCTTGGCTATGGCATATTTAATAAATTTTTGCCAGATAGCAGTGAACATGGAAGAACAGGATAAAGGGAGCAAAGGATAAATGAAAGATGGGAAGAAGGGGAAAATAAAAAGAATGGTATTTCAAGGAACCTAAAGAACAAAGATTTTCAAATATTCATTTTTAAACTCATTTATGTTAAATACCTAAAAAGAAATGAATCAAATCTAATTATTCAATGAAATTATCATACAGTTGGTAAAATATTTTTCCCATTTATAATTTTTTGAAAATATAAAAATAAGTGAAAGATCAAGAATATCCCATCATGATATATATTAAAAATTATGCTATACTGTTTTGTGTTTCTAATGATAAAATGTACTATAGTTTCAGGTTCATCATAACTAAACTATACTTCTAACAAGAATTTCATTAACAAAAATGTATTATCAACATATTCATTGTTTCTCTGTTTACACATTTTTTTCCAAGAGGAGAGTCTTTTTATATGGCCAGGGTGTGGTGGATTTTGCTTGTTTACCTCTTTCCTCACTTTTTGTGTGCTACCCAAGGCTCAGACCACTCAAGCTAAAACCCATCATTGTCTCTGTAAGAAACCATTTCCTTCCTCCAGTAACAGCTGCTGTTTCTGTTGAAGGTTCTGTTATTCTAAGTAATACAAGTCACAATTCCTAAGTAATTTTTAACTAGAGCCATTTGGCTTTAACAAAAATCATGTGGTTAAAGAATATCCAACATTTCTTCACATATATTGATAATGACACTTAGAACAAATTCAAAAGTGGAACATAAGGTATACCAAAATAGCATTTTCTGCCTCTTTCATCATGTGTTGGTTTTTCAATCCAGAAATTTAGAATATTCACCATTGTTAAAAGAAAAAAAACAAAAAACTTCAGCTAAGATAAGTTAAATCAGGAGGAATTTATTTGATCAAGAAACAGTTCCTTCATCAGAGAGCACTCAGAATCTGGAGAAGTTCAGAGATCTCCTCCCAGAGTGGTGGGCAGGCAGCATTTATAGACAGGAAAAAGGAAATGCCGTAGGGAAGCAGTTTGACGTCATCAGCACTTACCCTGTTTGGGCACTAGGAGATGAGGCATTTGTCACATGTAAACACAGCAAGGTTAGCTGGTAGCCTAAGATTCGCCTAACTTTAGCTATTGTGATTGACAGGGACAGTGAGTTTTACAAGAATGTATCTTAGATTGTAGTTTGTGTATATACCAATTTAAGTTGCAGTTTGCTGTGGATGTAGACAGTTTTAGGACAAGTTTAACAGTGTTGGATTGGTCTTTCTGTGTTTGTGTTTTCTCTTTTACCTGCATGCACCTTGTGTTTTCTGATGTTCTGCTTTGCTGCTGGGGAGACATGGCTTGCATGCTGGCAGGGCTCTGTATCCCGGCTGTTGGATTAGTGCCGTAGGTTCACTACCACTGCCCTAAGTGGAGGAGTGTTCACACAAACATTTTCGGGGCAGTTAGAACTGTCCTGTAGAATCCTATTCCTTCCTTTCATCGAACTCCGAGGAAATTTTACCCTTTTAAACATCTCCTTGAATTAAAGATGCTGATTTTACCCTTCTGCCTAGAATTTGTTTCTCTAACAAGCACAGGAGGCCATTGCCTTCACAGACTCTTTTGTTTGTTGTTTCCCAACTGATTATGCCAAATCTAGAAGCTCCTGTAATTAATTTTTCAGCACAGTTTTCGCCAAAAAATAAATTGGCTTATCAGATTACACTTACATCCTGAGTTGAAGCTTTTGCTTAATATATGCTAATATAAAAGTAGAATAATTAAAGGATTGTTTATGATACAAAAGAAAAGTGATTCAGTAAATCTAAGTAATTTCTTTTAAATATTATTTGCAAATTAGCTCCTCTTTCAAGTGTATTATGTAATGCTTAAACTGTCCTGGTATTTACTATGGAAACCAAGTGTGGTCGGGAGGTAACATCTTTAACTTTTAGAGGTTTTATATGATTCTGTATTCTTCCTAACCACTATCTGGCAGTCTAAGGTTTCTAATTAAGATTACATGCTGAAATTTTACCATAGCTGAGAGCTATCATGCTATATTTCAAAGATGTACAAGTGGATGTTTTGAAGACTTGGCTATACCTCTTTCTCTTATAAAATGATTTTATTGCTTTAGATACATATATGGTTATATTTATTTATGTACATATGCATCTTCCTTGCTAATGTGCCTCATCATATGACAATTGCTTTTAACGTTTTGAATTAGCTCTTGTTAAACCATAAATGCCTCTTGTTGTAATGCAGTAAGGTCACTGAAAATTTCATACTTCAAACATTCTCAACATTAAGAAAATATATGTGAAGTCTGCCAGAAATAGTTGGGAGAAAATACTAAATTAGTATTTGATGACAATTTATCATGATCATTGCCTGACCTTGGAGAGTTTGAACTCAGTCGTTTCTCTAACTACATGATTTGATATCAAAAAATGGCCCAATGAGTGTTTTCTGGAAAAATATATGTGCATCAAGGGAAGTAAACTAAACTTTAGGAAAATGATTATTTTGGTATTCACAATGCCTTGCAGCCACTGAATCCTTAGCATCAGGCTAAAGGCAGACGAAAGATAAAAGGTGGAAAGTCGAGTAGCGATATAAAATCAAAACATCCTCATCACAGTTGACAAATTCCATCAAAACTTGCTTTAATGTTAAACACTGGCAGCAATCAGTGGGAGTAAAACTTATAATCAATGGTTTGGTACATAGATGGTAAATAGACATGTAGCTATATTACATGTGTAGACAGAGATGAGGATAGAGAGAGACATAAACAGAGACAGAGAGAAAGAGACAGAGAATAAACAAGAGAGTCACAAGGCAGAGGGGACAGATTTCAAGGACTTTGGATGGAATTTGGCCAAACTATTTTTATTCATTAACTATAATGGTATTTCTACACATTCTCACAAATGCTACCAAGTCTGAGAAATCAAACTGAATTGATTTTCTATCATGTTTTTCTTTTGGCTGAGAGCATAGAGAAGCACACCTGTGCATTTCTTTTAGGATTTTGAAGCGAGAAGCCCTATAAATACAATAACACTTTCGTAGAACAAAATCCTCCAGGATATAAACTGGGAAAATTATCTGAAACTTTTGCATAGGATAAGCTTAGTCCTCTGTTGACTGCATCCCTTTAACTCATAAAGTGATTTTAATTTGTGTGCATATTTATACATACTGATTAATGCACATATAAAATATATGTAATCAATTGGGGTGACTGATTGAAGCAGTTGGGGTGCCACTGATTAGAATCCCGATACACGACCTTTGTAATACTGCAGATAGGAGAGGGGAGGCCAAACGTGCTGTCAAACACTTTCAAACGCAATTGCTGACCTCTCCTCCCTCAGGTCCTTATGCTTTTAAAATGATGTCAAACATCTCAGAGGGGAGGAAAAACAGGCTTTTGATATTAGGAGACAAAGATAAATCACTTACACTACAGCAAAACCATCAGAAAATCTAGGCAAAGTCATACAAATTGGAGATGGGAGGAGAAGCACATGATTACCATGCCCCATCACTCCTCTTCCCTACAACATAAACAATGTTAAAAGAATGATAGTCCCAAATCAATGGAGGGGTAGGAAAAATAATAGCATGAGGGTTTACATAACACAAAGTATAAAAAATACATTCATTAATTAAGGCAAAAATTTCTGAGAATGCTTATGTTACAGCAAAACTTCATAATCAGATAAATTCCAAAAATGCATAATGCAGAAAGACAATAAACAATAAAATGGGATTATCATGGGATGAATTATGGACATCAAATGTGTATCCTCTCAGAACTTTAGAATGTGATCTTATTTGCAATTAGGATTTGGCAGATATAATTTAGGTAAGGATCTCTGACAATATCACCCTCGACTAGGGTGAAACTAAATATAGATACATGTGTTCTCGTTAGGGACAGAGAAAAAGAAGATACACTTGCACAGGAGAGATATAGGTGGGTAAAAATGGGTAAGTTTATGTGAAGACAAAGAAATTCTAGACTTATGTGGTTATAATAAAAAAGATGCTGAGAGCTGCTAGCAGCCAGAAGAAGTTAAGAAAGAACCTAAAACAGCTCTCCCTCAGAACCTTCCAGAAGATAGAACTCAACTGACACCTTGATTTCAAACAAGTTTGTAGTAAGTTGTTAAGGAAGCCTCATGAAGCCAATCCAGTGATGAAAAATGAGTTCGTATAACTAAGGAAGTAAATCAGCAACTGAATAAGATTATTATAAAATAATTAGGTTAGAGGCAGTGAAGATAAACTGAAAATTGAATTAATGCAAAAAATGTAACAAAGTCATCCAGTTTTCCCCAAAATGGTTCTGCAGCCTTATTTTCTATAAAATGAAAGCTTCTTAAAATATATTGCTTATCTTCCTTACAATTGTACATAAAGTTTTCAGTAATATTAGCTAACTATAAGAACATATATAACTTATAAAAAGCATCTTTTAAAAAAAATTGTGCCTCTCTTAGTCTCTCTATTGTCCTGCAGGCTGATGTCCAAGGTGATGGATAAAAATAGAGTAATCACCTTATGCTTAGAGATGGTGTACGTACCGTCCCTCATAGCGACAAAATGGAAGTCAACTTGATGTCTGACAGTGTGAGACGTCCATCTCAGCCATGAGTAGGTTCACTGGATAAAAAGCTCCTGAATTTCTCTTGTTTAAATCACTTAAGTATTTGACATCAGATACAGAAAGAAGAACTTTTAAAGCAATGTGTTCTATTATAGATAGAGAAATGATGGCCATTACATACAGAAGGTATCAATAAGCATCTGCTTAACTTTTCATAATATTTATGGAAAAGGAAAAGCAAAAATCTGTGAAGTTAGTCATTTTAGTTACTTGTCTCATTGCTGAGACAAAATATCCAATACACAAAATATTCATGCACAAGTTAAAGGAGGAACATTTTATTAGAGTTAACAGTTTGTAGGGGTTAGTAGGGGTTCACAGTTGGCTACTCCAAGGCAAGGCAGTATGGCAAAGGGGGAACGCAGAAGACAAATGTTTCACGGCAGGCAGCAAGCAGCAAAGTACCAGAGAGCAAGCAACGAGTTGCAGCAACCACGGCACCCCTCTTTCTGCCTTTAAATCTTACCCAGGCTGCACTCACCCAGGGTGGGCAACCTTTAATACTTGCATCTCACCATGAGCCAATTCCAGTATCATAAGGATGATCCCAGCATCACACACCCTAGAACCAGTCACATCTACGAGGCTCCACCCATGACATTAGGCTTTGGGAGGACATTTAGACACAAGTCAAAACGTTAGTCGAGAGTTTAAATTGTCAGTCTGTCTCTTGTTAATGAGAAATCATCAGTGAATCATACAAGTACTGGAGTTAATTCTTTATCTATCAAATATAGTTAGTGCGACCAACTAAACATACCCATACCTCCATTTGCTAGTTAAGAAATAGGAATAATAATAATAATAATAATAATAATAATAATAATATCTCTTTCATAAGGTTGTTTTTGGGAGAAATATTTGGTTCTCATGGGTTCTGCATCTCCAATTTTAACTAATAGGAGTTTGAAAATATTGTTTATATAGTGTTCATATTGGCTCAGTGGCACAATGCCTGCTTGGCAAAAATGAGGTCATGAGTTTGCTCCCAGTACCAAAAACAAAGCAAAACAAATGTTCGTATTAAAGATCTGCAGACATTTCTTTTCTTGCCATTACTTCTTAAAAATACAGTGCAATAAACAGTTGAATAGCATTTACATTTTATCAAGTATTACAAGAAATCTGTAGGTGTCATAAGTTTAACATAAAATGACAAATGATAAATATAATATCAATTAATATAAAGAACTTGAATATCCATAAATTTTGGTATTTGAGGAGTTTTTTTAAAAAACAAATCCCATGTCTCCACTGCACAATGGCTACATAAAGAGCTTAGGGTAGGTTTGGTCGAAATTAGGCATTAGGGAATGTTTAGGTATCCTCATCATGTTCACAGTACCACCAGTATTGACTGCTCAAGTGTGGAAATTAAACATCATAAAATATTCATAATTTTGTGCCTAATGCCTGACAAATAACAAACACAGACCAGAGGATATTTATATTACATCTATAATTACTTAGTAAGCGTATTAAATCATATTGTCTCATTAGTCTCCTGCTATCATGCTAATTGAGGTCACTTGTTACAGATCACAGTCTTAATTTCTCATCCAATATTCCAATATTTTCCCCTCCAACATCCACTCTCACTTCTATTCAGCTTACTTACCTCTGTCAGATTAATTCTTTTCAAAGTCTGACTTGGTAAAATCACTGCTTTACTCCTTGAGGCTAAAAGAATAAAATGACATTTTTCATTTAGTCTTACTTCCATAATATAATTCTGGCTTTCCTTCTAGTTTTAAACCTATGACTTTTATATCATATTCATCATTCAAAGAGTGGAGTCACACTTTCCTAAATTTTTCTCAAAATTTTTCTTGTCCATACTTTTGCTTATGCCACTGTGCCTAATACCTCGGTATCTTTTTTTCTTTCTGAATATTTGCATCTATTAAAGACCTTTCTAAGTACTATCTTCTCCACCTAGCTTTTCTAGGCATTTTTTTTGAATGTGCTTTTTATTTCTTCTGATTGTTTAATGTCTTTGTACTAATAATAGTTATCAGGGATGTGATGAAGATTGTTACCCAAATCTGCTTGCTCACTTTTCTCTCACTGAGTAATGTGAAAAATTAGCTACAAATTAGCCACAAAGGCAGTAACTAGCTAGGAAATTAGACTTCCTCACCAACTCCTTCTTCCTATGGGTTGGATACTGTAATATAGTCAAAGAAGCCAAATGCTTCCTTTTAATCCATCACCCAACAGCCATATCTGAAGAAAACTCTTGACATCTGTTTACTTAACCAAGCCCATGAACTTCAAGAATGGGACTGACAAACTACCTCATTTGCCTAGTTTCAGGCATATATATATATATATATATATATATATATATATGCACACACACATGGAAAAATTTGAGGCATAAGATTTTTTCTAACTTGAAAGTATGTATATTTTAGAGACCTCAGTGTACTTTGATGAATCGCAAGTTTGAGTCTTAAATCTGATATTGATTCCCCCAAGTACTTCGCTTCCAGTGAGCTGTCTGGTGATGACAGTGTTTCTCATCTGTCTAACACACTCCAAGGGACACATGGATTCAGTAAAAGTAGGTATTTAAAATGTGCTTACTCAGTGGATACTTGGAGAGTAAATGAGGAAACCAGGCTAGTTCACGTTAGTCTTTCATACAATAAATGTCATTTTTGTTACAGTACTGTGGCTTGTACCCAGCATCTTGGGCATGCTAGGAAAATGCTGGCCCACTTGCTGTGGCTACTTCCTGTGTTCTGTAAAATTTTATTTTCAAACAAGGCCTCAGTAGGTTACTCAGGCAGTCTTCAAACTTGTAATCCTCCTGCTTCAGTCTCCCAAGGAGCTAGGCCTGCAGTATGTTATGCAAGGCCAGTGGCACAGCAGCTTTGTCTAATATAAATGTTTAGACATGGCCGAATATAAAAAGCCAGTTCTTTCTATGGAAGGTACATGAAATGAGAAAGATAAGGAAGACATACTTTTTTCTATGCTACATTCTTCTTGAGTGAAAAATAATTGCTGTCTCAGCCTTACAATAGATAAAGGAATAGCATTGATGTTACTAAACATATTTCAGTCATAAATATATGTCATCATCTTTCCTTTTATTGTGTTCTGCTTATCATACCTATTGGTACATTTGTTGCATGTATGACATTGTTTATATTAGTTTTATAGATCTCTTCAGATTGGGGTGGTATTTCTTTTTTATTCTCCGATCCTAGGCAATTTTATGTGGTGATATTTTAAATGTATTATTGACCTAAATAAAATCTTTTTGGACACCTGTTTCTGCAGTTGTATGACTTTCACATAGAGGTTGTTAAAAAATAGGAAGAATATCTTTTGGGATGTAGGAAACAAAAAATATAGCTATCATTGCAAAACCTATATTAGAAGTGATTATTAAGGTATTGTGCTAAGAATTATGAAGTTCTGACCAATAAAAATTGAGCTATTATCAGGACTCTCCACTATTCTTTATATTTTAGTAATAATACCAATAGTAATATTTATGCAGTCAGAGGACAAAATGAAATAAATTAGATAAATTACATAGTACCATCCCTGAAATACATATTCTCAATAAGTTGTGGGTAATCAACATCTATCCTGCAAGAACATCTTGAAGAACAAAAACAAGTCTGATTTAAAATTGGATCAATTTCCCTGTGTTATGGTTTGTGTCTGAATGTCTCCCCAAAGTCCCAATCTGTCATGTAAGCATGCTTTTTAGAGGCAGCTGAATCTAGAGTCTGTGACTGATTCATGGTCTAGCGCTGTTCTTATAAGTGTGAGTGCTACACCCATACAATATACAGAACAAAAAGTCTTCTCTCTCTTTTTTGCTCTTGTTGCTTTTGCTGCCTTTTGCCATCAGGAACTGTTGTCTCTGTGTCACAGCACTCTGCCTTGCAGCCAACTGATTATGAACTGAAACTTCCACAAACTGAGCTAAAGAAACATTTCCTACCTAATTTGGGGCATCAGGTATCATATCTCAGCAGTAAGGGAAAAGTAACTGAGACACCATGTTCTCATTTAAACACTACCTTTGACTCTGTCTCTTAAGCAAAAAGCCAGTGAGACATCTACTAGCACTGGATTATAAATTTGGTAAATAAACCATGAGGATCTTTTCTTGAACCATAAAGGATATCCACAGCTAGAAACAAATGCTTCAGAAATTGAATGACATTGTCTTAAATTTTTTGTATGTAAAAATAAGTGTTCATAATATTTTCACCCAAAGAACCACATATTGATTTATAAATGAATGCATAAAATTGTAGAAAAATTATGTAATATATGAATATATGTGTATTTATAAAGGGAACTGTATATGTGTGTAAATATAATATATGTAAATACATACAGAGATCAAAAGAGAAGAGATAAAGTTTAATTTTATTCACAAAATTACCTACTTATTACATAGTAGATTTCAGAAAGCTAAATTATAAAAATTCCTTTGCATTTTTAAAAGACTGATCACTTTCGTAAACTTTATTTTAGAAAGGGTAATTCAAGAGAGAATGAAATTTGTCCAAGAGAGGATAAAATGCCTTTCCAGCACACTCTATTAATTCTAAAAGCCACCAGCCAAGGCTCTAGACTTAGAGGAAGGAATCCCCTTCTCTCTATCTCCTCCCCTCTTTTTTGGCCACGTCCTTGTTCACAACTCATACCTACTTAGATTTAATTTCCCCACCCAGAAATATCATGCATATTCCATTTTGTTGTTGTTTGTTTTATTCTTTGAAAAACTTTTTACTTAACAAGTTTGAGAACGTCAGATGAAGGATCTGGTTAACATTTGCCTTTAGTCACATACTGAGCCCAAGATCCTGTCCACATGTTAAACATCATTAACATCTTTGCCATATTCACTACTGTTTTGTCTTCTCCCCTTCTCTTTCTGTTCCTTCCTAAGGAGTCGGGGACAACTGCTGTATATATCTTGATGAAAATGTATTAGTTACTGAGTGGGCTTCAGAAAATAACTGATGAATGAACTCACTCAAATCATTGATAATAGATAGCATATAATTTTTTAACATGCAACCTCTCTCCAGTATATTTCTCTCTCTCCAGAAATATTTCTAGTATATTTGTGTTTTAAATGATCCTTTTCCTTGGTGAGCCAATTCCAAAAGCTGGGTGCACTGGCTTCCTTGCTGTTAGAAGGCTTAAATATCACATGGTGTTCATGACATCCAGACTAGTCCTGCTGCAAGGCACTTAGTGCCAAATGTAGTGTTTGAGATCAGAGAGTCCCATTCTCAATGTCTATTTGTATACAGTCTTTTTGCTTCCTTCCTTTTTCCCTTGCTTGTTTGAGTTGAATTCATAAAATAAGTCTTATAGAGTTAGCCTCTTGTGAAGAGGCAGGAGTAGAGGAAATGATTTCTCCTGTTATTTTTGATAACTTAGTTTGAAAATTATATTTCTCTTTAAAAAATCTTTCCCTCCAAATAGTTATGCTGACAATAATTTTTCTTGTAGTGTCTTTTGAAAATATCACTGTCTGTTGCCATCATATTTAAATATAATTTAATTAGTTGGATGCTTCTTTGCATACTTCAAAAACTTTACCATGTTTTGAAAACAATGAAGGAACTAATAGGATTTTAATGCTTGAATAAGTTACAATGTTGCAATTTTCTTATCAAGTGAATCTGATGTCTATGCACTTTCATGGGAAATCCTGGTGATTTCATTCAGGCTAGGATCTAAGAGATCTTTTGCTGTGCTTCTTGGTTAACTCATTCTAAAGGGGTAAGAGGACTAGGAAAATTGACAGGATGAAAACAAGGGTCTTCAGTGGTGGTCACTGAAACCTGTGATTGTGCCTATTATTTTAAAGAAATTTCAACTTCTTTTGATCATTTATTTCAGCTACACAAGCATTCAGTATGGATTTAGTATGTGGCTAGATATTTAGGAGATACAAAGGCTGGAACTTGAAGCACACTCATCCTTCAAAGATTGGAGAAGGTTTGGCATACTTGAAAAACTTTCTTCAAGACAATGGAAACATACTATCAGATCCATAGTCTAAAATCTCTTGTAAGAGTCAAATGAGAATTGCATCTGATTTTTAGGATGTTGTCTGGACTATCATAAATGACCACCCAATTTTAGATTTGTCACTATTGCTTAAATAGCATTGGGTTCAACTTATTTGCATGAAAATTCAACAGTTACACTCAACTGACACTCTGAGCTTCGCTTTTCTCTTATATCCCATGATTCATGGGACAAGAATCATACAAGACAGTAAGCTACAGATAGCCAAGTCAGATATAATATTGAACCATCCTAGGAGAGATTGCTAACGTTACAGGTAATCAGGAAATGAAGACAAAACAAATCAACAGCTGAAATGACTGGAAAGACTTGATAGAAGGTGCAGGCATGACGTCACTGTGCATGTGGCCTAACAGAAAAGAGTGGACTTGGCAGATTTTGTAAAATGTACAATTTAACCAATTATAAGACACTATTATTTTATGCATTGCTAAAAGTAGAAATGCTTCTAGTTACACTACAATCCTGTGGTTTGTTATATTTAACTTTAAAAAATATTTATGTATAATTTTCCTTTTATGCAGTTGAATGTACAGTGAAAAACTACAAGCAAATGTTCTAAAATCACCTCAGTGAAAAAACTGTACCTTAATGTCCACCTGGCCCAGAAGATGATAAAATTCTATTAATCATTACAGAGCCAGTATTTTCAAAACGTTTAAATGTGGCAGCATAAGTATATATCTTAAAAGTCAGCAAGGAGGTTAAGATAAATTGTATAGGTTAGGCTACAGATGCTTCAGTAAGAAAAATTATTTTCACCCCATGAAGTACTGTACTTCACTTTATAGTACTGGTGAATGCATAGATATGCTTAGAGAGACAATCATAAATTACAAAGCAGAAAAAATGGGCATAATGTGTGTAAAACATGTAAGACTTAAAATTATGAAAAATTCAAAGAAGTTCTTATAAGATATATATGTATTCCACTCTCCAACTCCTAATTGACTTTTTCTACTCAATATTCCATTGACAAACTACAACTTATAAAATAGGAAACTAGTTTCTCAAAGATTTATTACAAATGGAGTAATGAGCGTATCAGTTAATGATTGAATATCAAATGACCCAGGTTGATACAAAGGTAGCAATTAATTGCATGTCATATGCTTTTATCACAGTCCCTAGGGACAGAAATAGAAGTCTTAGTTTTGTTTAAATGGCCTCTAATTCACAGAATGAAAGGAGTCATTTTTCAACTGTTTTCTCATTGAGATAGCTTTTAAGTATTTCACATCTCATTCAAATCTACCAGTAAAGATGCATATCAAAAATCCCTTCCAGAATACAGCCCAGTGCCTGCAAGTGGTTTGAAAAGAACAAGTCGAAAAGAGCATGACTTCCATTTGTGAGCAGTATTTCGGATTTGGGATTTGTATTCCCCTCCATCTTCACCCAACAGATTGCTCTCTGCAGTGGCAACTGGGGAGTGGATTTCATTACTAGACCCAAGGCCACAGGTGGTTTTTTACTGAAGCATAATTAAATTGTGTGGAATGAATTAAAATTGTTTAGCAAATGAGGTCTTCCTATTTGAGCTGAATAGCACAGATAGAATGCAACGCCATGCCCGGCCTACAGCCAGGCTGCACTTGAGCCCAGGGAGATTAATCTGGAGTGTAATCACTTGATCATCTCTGACTATGAATGCTTATTTGAAATTACTGCTCAGGCACCCTGGGATGGGAAAAGCAATCACTCATAATTAGCAGGTCACTTTATTTATGCAGAACACGGGGGAGGATGGCATAAGAGAAAACCCCTCTTGTTTAGGGAAAAATTGATATGCATATTTGAGATAAGCATTGTGATCAAAAGGTATCAAAAAGAAAGGGAGGTTGTTAGTAACGAAGAGGCCCACCCATATGCATATTTTCACACATACTTTTTAGATTGGGAAGTACAAAGCAACACAGTAACAAAAGCTGTATTCTTTGTGGGAGAAATAAAATTATTTTTCAGCTACATTTTAAGGAGACAATTAAGTGATTTATAAATTTACTCCTGACTCTCAACAAATGATGAGATTTTTCCTTCAGAAAGTAGAAATACAGAAAGAATAATATACACTTAAATTATAAAAGACAGGTGAATCTCTGCTTCTATCACAATGTATCATTTGACAATTTCAAAATTATTCCTGTTATTTGTGTATAAAAAATTAAAATCTTCAAGATTAATATGGGGAATAGACACATTTTTAACAATACCTTTGGAATATATTATGCTATACTGACTCACTACAGATATTTATTTGGATTATGTGTACACACAAAATATACACATTTGAATATGTGTGTATATTTGTTTAACTATGCATAGTATGATGCACATGTAGTATTTAGTTATATTATAGTATTATATTATAGCATTTTAATAGCAAAATAAATTTATATCCAAGTAGGAGAAACCAGAAGAAGTAGTGTTAACCATCCAGGTCACAAAATTCAATTTTTAGGAAAGCACCAAAATTTTAAATATAATAATTTTCAATATTATTTACCAAGGAGAAGTATTAAAAAATTTATGTTATCAATCCATCATAGATTAATCATATTGACAAATTTGTTATTATTTCATGGATATGGAAATTATGTTATGAATCTACTGTCAGTTCTAAAGCTGAAAATAGCTAGGTATTATTTTTTTAAATGCATGTCATTGTGTTATAGTAGAGAAAATTCAGGATTTATGAATTCCAAATGAAAAATATTACTATTTCTTCATTACCTATCATCAATTCAAACACTTTTCTGCAAGTGTTCATTCAGCAGATTACATAAGGCAAGTCCAGGAGCAATGCGATTAGATTAACACACCATCACTTCAATGGTGGATTCTAACTTATCGGTGCAAGAAATACGTAACATTTAACATGGATTCATTTTAACTTAAATAAAGGTTAACATGCATGGATTAGCCAAACCAATGTCTATAAGTAGTTTGAAAATGAATGTATAGCCAGGTGTGGAGGTGCCTGTAATTCCAGCACTCAAAAAGGTTGAAACAGGGCAATGGACAGTTTGAGGTCACCCTAACCTACAAAGTGAGTTCAAAGCCAGGATGGACTACATAGGGAAACCCTGTCCCAAAAAGACAAGAAAGAAAAGAAAAAAGTGAATATAGAAGGAGTTTGACAAATAGGAAGATGTAGAAATAATTTAGAATTGAGCACTACTTTTACCGCAGACTATTCTCTGCTTTTTAGACAGTTTTTTTTTAAACTATGGTTGCTTCATCTCAACTTCTTTCTTCATACTCAAAAATTTTCACAGTATATTTGTATCATTTCTTCATTATGAAAATATAATACATCTGTGTGTACAGTCACTCTAAAGAGCTGGTACAAAACAATTGGTGCTGAATTTAGGTACTCCGTGTTG
>PVJX010012309.1:0-50753 GCA_004027295.1 Dolichotis patagonum
TGTGTAAATTTAACAGCTTTTAGAGTTTTATTCTGTGAGAAAGTTTGTAATTGCATCAGTCACTGTGCTGCTACAATACTGAAATAAAGTCCTAAACATTTTTCACTGTTCCAATAAATAAGAGGACCCATTATTAAGGAGTTAAACTCTTCCTGGGGAAGAGAATAAAATATCAATGAGTTTAGTTACCTTGATGACTAATTTGAGCACAGCATACCCAATCATTTGCTCTATTCTGGTCTCCATCATTGTGTACTTATACTTTTAAGAATGATTGTTTTACGACAGAGACCAGACACCCTCCATTATTGTCCTTTTAGTATATTCACTCAGATCTCCGAGAAAGAAACTCAGGAGCCACCAAATCCTGTTGGTTACATTTCCTAAACATACTTTGAGTTTAATCCTACATTTCCAATCTTGGTGCTTTATTCTAAGCTTTTACCATTTTCAATAGCATGCACGCAAAATAGTTCTTATCTATCTTCACTGTATTCCATAAAGTGACAAAAGTAGCACCCAAAATCAAGAGTGATCACAAGTCTTGAAGATTACCTGTACTGCATTTAACACACTGGATTACCAACTACACCAAGCACTGAAATTAGTTCTATATTTCCACTCTCATCTACATGACTATATAGTCCATACCTACTGTTATAAGGTCTGCCTGTTTCACCACTATCCAGTGAAAACCCTCAACATGTCATGTGAATCTACTAACAGAGGTGCAGAATGTGCAACTAATTATGGTAACTATAACACATAACACATCTTTCAAAGCAAGTGGCCTCCTATCATGTTGATATAACCTTCAGAAAACACAGAAGGACTAACTTCATTGAGAATGCCCTTATTCAGACAGCTTCATGTATACTGAAGTGACATCTAAGGTATATAGCACCACATTCCTAGATGAGAGGCCACATGGATTCAGGAATCAAAAAGAGAAATGGTCACATTTATTAAATTCTTGCCACTGACCCACTGGTTCACTTTTGTCATTCATCCTTATTGCAGAGGTAACTGGTCAGAGCAGATAAATCTGAGTTTATGTTCTGGTAAGAGTAAGAGGAACCATAGCAACACATTTGAGCATCTCCTGGAACTTCCTCATGGTAACTGGGACACACTCAGCAGCCCAATCATGAAAACATGTCATCAGCAGGCATCTAGTGATGCCTGTCTTACAATATTTTCGATCACAAGACCAGGTAAGCACCAACCCTAAGCAGAGGTAATAGCTAAAAGCTAAGAGAATTTTGAGGGGCTCCAGGTAGGAGGACCTCAGGGACAGGAGCTATGTTTCATACTGCTAATATCTCCTTCAAGTTTCCTCAGGAAAAGGCTTTAGAGAAGACAGCCTCTGCTCTGTGAACTTGTCACAGAGGTAGATCTATGAATCACAGTGGTCAATTATTTTGGCTACAAATGACCAAGGGTGAAGAAAGTGGGGGACAAGTATCAGGAGAAAAGAGGAAGCAGCAGCAGCCACAACCACCACCATGGCTTAAAATGGGAATATGCCAGCTCAAAATCTGAGAAGACTAAATGCATTCATGGCTCCAACAAGAACTGGACTCCTCATTTCTTCTCAACTCTCTGTGGCAAGAGATTCATTCCCATGGTCCCATTAGTACTCCCTATGTGGGAAACTCTAGGCCCTCATCTTATGATGCCAAGTGCTCTAAACCTCATTGCTCCAGTATTTTTCCTCTTTCAAAAGCTATGTTAACAACAAAGTTAGCTATCTCTAACAATGTTATAATGGCATGCCCATCTAGATCATAAACCACCTGTGAACTAGTCATCAGTAATATCCAGACCTATGATTAGAAATAACCAAGGAAAAAAGCAGACTGAAGAATGCCCCTTTGAGTTCCCTCAAAGGAGGTTGGGGTATATTTGGCTGCCAATATAAGGATAACACTGAAGAATTATCTTGCAAGGGACTTATGTTAGGCTCAGAGACAGAGCATTAGCCCTGCTGAATTCAGGAGATGCTACAGGAATTCCCAAACCAGAACTAGCAACAACTTCACTACCTTTGAAACTGATGTACTTAGTCTACCTCATAAAGGTAACTACAAAAATTACATTTTTCAAAGTTATTGCAGAAATGTATTTAGATTAAAATGATTTTTTAATTTCACAATATAGTGTGAGAGCTCACTTTGCAGGATTTCCATTTCTTTGGATATATTATAAGGTCTTTATTGTTCCCATAAGCTCTGTTTTGAATTTTAAAATAAAACTGTGGCAGAAATGTACTCAGAATAAATATTCCTGTTGTGAGATTTTTTTTTTACCAGAACAGAAAACATTGTGAAGATAAGAGTAGCTCAGTAGGCTTCCTGCAGGTAATCAGTTCAGGTCCAGTAGGCAGTGGCCAGCCCTGTCCCCACTTGCACACCACCCACCATATGGGATATTTCCCACTGCTGGTAGCCAGCACGGGCTGGGAAAAGCAGCCAGCCAGCCCCACACCAGTGCACCCAATGGCCACCACAGATAATCATATCCAGCACTAGCCAGGAGAACCAAACCGTCATGCTTTGGAGAAATTGTAGCCAACGTGGCCTGCTTGTCTGGAAGGACCCAGGAAAATGTCAAGACAAAGCAACAAAAGGCAGTCTCTGGCCTCCAACCTATGCAGAGCACGTCTAGGAGATATACATATGGAAGACATTGGGAGTCACACACCTGAAGTTTCTGAAGTACTGGCAACTGAAGTAAAGAAACAACTTCATGAGGCTATAAATCAGAACAGAAATACTATCTCAGGTAAAAGAAATGAAAAACATAGTAAAAGAATTGTTAAGCATCTCTAAAGACATAGACTTTAAAAAAAAATAGAGTATAGGAAAATGAGAGAAACCTTGAACAATACTAGAAAGATTTAGAATGTATGAAATAGATTCAAAGAGATATCCAGGAAATGAAAAATTCCATTAAAAGCTGATTAAGACCACTTGAAAGAAACTGGAGGTAGTCTTTCAGACCTTGAAGACAGGTTTGCAGCTAGTGATCATGAAAGGGAAGATCTCTAAAAAAATAAGGAACCATTTATAGCAGCACAATTTGTAATAGCTAAATCTTGGAAACAACCCAAATGTCCATCAAGTGAGGAATGGATTTTAAAAAGGTGGTATTTTTATACAGTAGAGTACTACTCAGCTATGAAGATGATCACACTGGGGTTTTTATAGGTAAACAGATACAACTGGAGACCATACTCATAAGAGAAATAAATCAAATGCATATGTGTAAATATCATATTATCTCCCCAGTGTAAGAAACTGAAAGAGTAAATAAGATACAAAATCTTCAATAAATATTGTGAAAGGGTAAGAAACAGCTCAAAAGGGGAAAAACTCAGATATGGAAAAGGAGGAATAAAAGGGAAAAAAAGATAAATTTTTATATATACACTTAAGACAACTATGATGTTTATACAACTAAGTCTATTATAGCTGGTAATCTGAGTAACTCTTTTGAAGACAACTGTGCAAAACAACCTTTGTTATGTTCCTACCACCTTGTGTTGAATGCCTATATTGTTATTGTTTTGGGTTCATTGTTATTGTTATTTGTCTCTTCTGTATTTGTTTTTCCCTCTAGTACAGAAAGGATATATGTACGTTTATAGGCTTATACAGGACTAGAACTTTTCCTAAAGAGTTTACAAGAATTAATTTTATTATGTATGATACTATGAATTGCCTTTTTTTGAATGGCTGTTTTGAAGAAAATGATCATTATAGTAGTCATTGCTGATTTCCTGTCATCTTGTTTTGAAGTCCAATAGTGCTTTGATCTTTTGTTTTGATTGCTTTTAGTCTGTTTTCTATCATTTGATTTCATTATGTGTAAAGGTATGGACAGTTATTTTGAAGAAAACGAGACATTACAGTAGTCATTGTTGGTTTCCTGTTGTCTAGTTTTGAAGGCCTGTAATGCTTGCATTCTTTTGATTTATTTTAAACTATTTTATTTTGTTCAAATCTATTGTGTGTGAAGGTATGGATGGCTATTTTGAGGAAAACAAGAGACATTATGGTAGCCACTGTTGATTTCCCATTGTCTTGTTTTGAAGTCCTGTGTTGCTTGCATTGTTCTGTTCTGATTTGCTTTGTTCTATTTTATTCTCTTTAAAATAAAAAAATAACAAGAAATGAGTAAATAATTCAACAGCTGCAAGACAATGCAAAGAAAACTAATTTAAGAGTGGTAGGTGTCAGCAAAAAAAGCAAAGGTCAACTCAAATGACATAAAAAGTCTATCTACAGAAGTAATAGCAGAAAACTTCCCAAGCATACGAATAGGATCTGACATACCTGATAACTGAAGCATATAGTATGCCCCTAACCATAATCAAAATAAATCCATATCCAGACATAATTATCAATATCCAAGAAATTCAGCACAAGAACAATACTAAAAGCTATTAGAGAAAAGAAACAGATCACCTAATAAAGGAAAACCCATCAGGATGACAGACTTCTCAACACAAACCAGCAAATCAAGGAGTTTGGAGTGAAGTATTTGAAGTCCTGAAAGAAAACTTCCAACCCAGATTGATACACTCTGAAAAACTCTTTCAAAATTAATGGAAAAACAAGATACTTCCAATCACAAAGAACTAAAGAAATTCATGGCTGCCAAACCAACCCCACAAAGAATACTGAAGCACATTCTAGAGATAAAAATGACCATGTTTCCAGGAACAGCAGCAGTAGGGGATCACCAAGAGGGTCAAGCAACTGAATGGATAGGAAAAGTAGGGAGCCAGTGGCAGGAAAATAGCAAGGCAAAGAAGAGCCAATGCATGTTGGCCACAGCTATTAATGTAGATGGCATCAATTTACCAGTAAAAAAAAAAAAAAACAGGCAGAATGGGCCAAGAAACAGGATCCATCGGTATGCTTTATACGAGAAACACATTTAAACTCAAGAAAATTGATCTCCCTAGTATAAAAAACTATAGTGGAATCCAAAATGCCAATCGATATTGTGAAAGAGGAGGAAATGTCTAAAAAGAGAAGACAGTGGTCATTATTAATCTATTATCCTGTTTTGAAACCCTGTATTGTTTTTATTGTTTTGTTTAGTTTGGTATCCTGCTTTGTTTTGATTTTATTATAATTGATAATATATAATGGTAGCCATTATTGATTTCTAATATGTTGTTTTGAAATCTTGTATTGTTTTCATTGCTTTGATTGATTTTATTCTATTTTGTTTTGCTTGATATGTCTAATGGTATGGGCAGTAATTTTGAAGATAACAAGAGGCATTATGGTAGCCTTTATTGATTTCCTTTTATCTTGTTTTGAAGTCCTATATCACATTCATTTTATTTAGATTGGCTCTATTCTATTTCATTTGTTTTTATTCTCTTCTAAATAAAAGGTTAAGCAAAAACTTTGAAGAATAGATCTAGTCCAAAAGATAAACAACCAATTACAATTTTATGTGCACATATATAATCAGAAAATATTACACACAAACAGATAAAGACAGGGAAAGAGAAGATACAGCAAATGGAAGAATGTTATCAGACCTAAGTGCATACATATATATGTACATGTATATGAAAGTGTGTGTGCATATTACATGTTCATTCTGCCCTTCATTTGTGTTTTTTAATAAAAAGTTGGGAGGAAAAAAGTAGCTCAATGATTTCCTAGAGTTAGTGGGAGGGTATTGGGAGATGATAGCTAACAAGTAGATTTCGGTCATGATTGTACTACTGTTAATATACTAAAATCTAATTAATCTTACATTTAAGTTTGTAAATTGTACTGTATGCAAAGTTTAGCTCAGTAAAGCTGTTAATTTAAAAACCAAAACAATTACATTTAACAGTAGGATGTTTGGCCTATTTGAAAATGACAATCAACTATTTGGTCCAATTTGGAGATCTATGATGACCACACTTAAAAGACAGTTAGCAGCTATAGAAAATGTAGGCATACCCAAAAAGAATACTAAGAGTACACTTGGCCTTCTTACTGTCTCTACAATAAGAGCTACTTTGAAAAATAGATTCTGCAGTATGTCCAGAAAAAAATATTGACAGGGTTTCCATTAAGTTTCCTAATGGGTCACTTGACCAGTTCTACAAAAGCCATTGGAAGTTTAAATCCAAGCACACAGGATATAATACAACTGACCAAGGGATCTGGAACTAGGAATTATTGAACCAAACTATTTCCTTTACTACACGGAATCCAGAGCTATATCATCCATATCCTACTTTGCTAAGTGACTTTTAAACTCAATTTGAGTGACATGATATCTTTACCCACTCTAGATATACCAACTGTAACCACATAATAAATACAGAATAAACCTCAACATGCTGCATGAGGGAAATTGACTGACAGGACCAGGTAATAGTCATGGCAGGCATACTAAAGCAGGTTGATATGTAAAGGACTGAGTTGAAGACACCCTGTCAGTGTACTCAAACTCCATGCAATGTCACTGCAAGCTGAAGCTTTATACCTACACTCCAGCCTTCTGTTTTGTAGGATGAATGGTCTCCTATGGATCCTTCATTTACTCTGTATAAGACTGCACATGTCTAATTTTGTTTTAGTGTTTCCTTCTAATTTGACCTGAACCGACCAGGAACTTATTTCCTCCAACCTGATGGAAAAATCCAAGAATCCAGCAAAGAATTTCCAATTCTACTCACATTTTTTTGCAGTTCTTCTCACTTTCATGTTAAGGTCTCTGTCTCCGATTTGTGATCATTTCTATACCCCAAATACTATTCAAGGTGACACGGCTCAGCAACCCACAATTTCAAGCAAAGAAGAAACAACCAGGTTATGGAAATGAGCCTCGAATCACTTTTGACGAGCCATGGGATCAACGTGATAAAGATGTTAACTCTTGCACTGTACACCCTGCAACAGGAATTTCATCAGACGAAACGTAAAGTCACATGCTCCCTACACCTGCTCATGTGTGACAGACACTAACCTTATTCAGAGGACGAGATGCCCCCAAGTAACACCACATTGTCACAAATCAACCTATAATTAGTTGTGCCTTCCAAACAGCTCTTGGCTTTCACCACAAAATCCGGCCTTCCTCCCATGTCGTCCTCACTCCAGCCACAGAGAACATGAAAATATTCAGTCCTGTCACATTATAGTAATGTGCCCTGCTCCGTTTAAAAAATATAACATGTCAAATGCTAACGAGATCTCATGATTACCTCAACTTGTTCATATACCTCTGTATCACTTCTAAAGCACTTTTGTGTAGATAAGGTTTAAGAAGTCAAAAAATGATGTCAATCTTTCAAAATAGTTTGGTAATTTTTATATTACTATCATGTATTCACTTGATTCTTTTAACACTCCCCTGCCCAACATTGTTCCCACCATCTGGAAGGAACAAAGATCGCATCAGTTTAACACACCAGGATCATCACATTGTTACCTTCTCATAGCAACCGACCCATACATATGCTGGAACTCGACACAGAACAAAGTCTTCTCGCATTTCCTGAAAAGACACCAAACCAATAGCAGCAACACCAAGCTAAGTAAAATGAAGCCTTATAAACTGTAAATGGCCAAGATCAGGCAGAACTAACCTTCAAGAGTAAGACCTTGAGCCAGCATCAACAGGTAGGATAACATTGTGCTAATGAACCCATTATGAGATGAGTCTGTGGGGGAACCCTGGGAAGGTACAGCCTACATAGCAAGGCGTGACGCGTTTACATGTCTGTGTCCATCTCCCCTCTCCAGGCTAGTTAAAACTGACTCTTCTACAGCACACAAGACATTAATTCCTTACTGTTTCATCTTGTGGAACATGGGCTCCACTGCAGTTGCTGGCATTACAGGTCATGTAGTATCTGAACAACACAGGGTCAGGTGATCTTCCGTCAACATTTACTAGTAAATAATAAATATTTCCAAGTTTTCCCATTATGAAAACTCCCTCACACCTGTATCAGAAGGTCAGAGCTCCAGAGGTAGATATATTCCTGAATCACAATCCTATGTTCTTCAGTAGTTTAAAAGCTTCTATAAATCCAAAATGTTCAGAGATTAGGTAAGAGATCTGGGTATTACCCAGATACAAAACTTGAAGATACCACTTCCATGTTCAAAGCATCTCAGGTATGCTGTATGGTTGTAGAAGCCATGAGAAGATACTCCATCAGAGCCCATGTGTAGGGAATGGAAACTGAATCTTAGTAAATAGCTGAAGTTGTCAGTTACATTTAGTGGAATAAGTTACATTTAGTGGAATATACATACATGCATGCATACATACACACACACACACACACTGATGCCTGGGTTATGACCAAGAACAAAACAATTTGAGCAAAATGTTCCAGAAGATACTCTGCCTGAAGGAAATGTTGTCAAAGTAATCAATATATTGTACTTTAGGAACCAGTCACTTATAAGCACATCTCTGGACCATGTATGCTGTATTCCAAAAGCAAATATGACAACCCATTTCATTAAGTACTTTTTAAAGCAGTAGTTCATGAGATGTTTCTGTGTTTTGGAGTACTGGGAATTGTACTTTACTACCAACTTGCATCCTAATCTTTTTTTTTTGAGATAGGGTATTACATTTCACCATGACACATATTCATAGGGAAACCTTGACAAAACAGAAGCCTAGATGGTAACTTTCTACAACAAAATGAAAGGCTGAGTAGATGTTGATGAATTATGCAACATCTCTGATGTCACTCAAAATGCAAAGCATTACCGTTGTGATGGCACACACCTGTAATCCCAGCACTTATAAGGCTGAGGCAGGATTCCTACGAGTTTGAGGCCAGTCTGGGCTATGTACTGGGTTCAAGGCCAGCCTGTACTATATATAGAGATCCTGTGTCCAAAAAAAAAAAACCCCTGGAAAACCTAGAAAACTTGTCATGTAAATGGAAAAATGTACTGATCCTCCTGAAGATTTTAATGTACAAAAAGTGATCAACCTATTTCGGGTCAGTATTTCACTAGATAATAAATTTATTCCAATCTTCTAGTTAGATGAAACGTAATAGTTTTTATAGTCTGTAGAAGTTTACTTTTTAACCTATGTTATGAGTTCTAAAGGAATTGTTTGGGGCAGGAATTGACAGGTAGGAGTAAGGGGTCAGTGTGAATGGCTGATAGATATCTGCATGGAATCTCTGCACAGAAATATTCTTTCACCATACTTCAAAGATGATGAATGCTGGTGGACCCAAATCTGGTGATATGACTCCATTGCATGTGATTTAGTTCAGACAGATACATTTTTACACTACCAAGTTGGGAGGTTTCATGAGACTATAAATTATAAATTTAACAAGTCTTATATTAAGAGGGGAAAAACAGGCCTAATATAGAAATGAAGCCTACTTCAGACCTTCCTACACTCCATATAGCAACAAATGGAAACTACCAAAGAACTCCTGCCCACATTATTTGGTGAGTACTGCTTAGAATACTGTATGATTCCAAATTGTTTGAGTGACAAGATCAAGAATTAAGTGTTCAGAAATTTGGTCATTTTGAAATTACATATTCATAGGAAATTAAAGTTAGTACCCCCATGTGCCAGGGGAGAAGAAGCAAGTCATGAAGCCTCTTGGAGGAGGCCCTACTGGCTGGGGAGAAGCAGCAAGGACGCGGTGCAGCCTCCCTGTGTGATGGCGAAGGCCCTGTCAGCTGGGAAGGAGCGGCGAGGAAGCTGCCTCTCCTCCCGTAAGCAACTAGACATGACACAGGCAGAGATAAGTGAAGTAAGGAAGCAACCCGACATGTAAGTTGTTTGATTGACTTTTCAAGCCTGGGGTTGGTAGCCTGAGCAAGTAATTAGAGGATAAGATTATGCAACATAGTAACAACTAAGGATTTCCTACTGTCCTATCATTGTTTTGTTTTCTTTCACTTTACTGTTCTAGTTTGCTCCCTTTAAAATAAAAAATAAAAGACTAAGATAGTACAGCGTGTTTGACACCTAGAAGACAGTCATCGCATTCTTTTACTATCATTTGTTCAAAGCCTATTTCACAAGAATGTTGCAGGAAATAAGTGCAGAATAATTTTACAGTTCCAAAATAAAATACATCAATATTGCAATTGTGATAGTTTTTAAAGCTTCCATAAATACAACAGCATTTTAGGTTTTCTTGCATATTCTGATTTTTTATATATTTGGCTTAAGTTACAAACACTCCATACTTTCCAACACCATAAAAATATTCTGTAATGTTGGGCAGAGAAAAACCCATCTAACACTAGTAAACATGAAGACTACCACTGAAGAAACAACCCTTTCAAAGGGCTCTTTGGAGCAAAAGGAAGGGCACACAAAATGCAATATTCCCAGTGACATGGTGATGGGTAAGAGCCTCCCGCAAAAACTGAGAAAATCTTACCCCATGGCTAATCAAGACAGAAGTGAGCAGCTCAGCTCAACCTCAGATTACTGGGAAGGTTGATCAAGGTTAAACTGGTCAATATGCAGATCATCATGTTAATTAGGAACCAGAATTTCAACCTAACCTACCCATATTATATACTCTAACATACTAGTAGTATCATTTTATTTTTAATTCTTTGTACAAGTTCAAAGTTGTTTTTGCTTGTGTTTTATGAAACTATGTCTATAGAACCTCACAATACCTTATCTTCTGTTACACTGATATACTGCCATTATGTGTATATTTTACATCCTTTAGTTTTACTCTTTGAAAAAATTTGTAATTGTATCAGTCATTGTGCTGTTACAATGATGAAATAAAGTCCTAAATTTTATTTCAGTGTTCCAGTGCATAAGAGGGCGTATATTATTAAGGATTTAAGGAAGTCTTCGTGAGGAACAGAATGAAATACCAATGAGTTTAGTTACACTGATGACTAATTTGAGCACAACATAGTACTGTTCTCCATCACTGTGTACTTTTACTTTTGAGAATGGCTGTTTTATGACAGAGACCAGACACCCTCTATAATGTTCCTTTAGTATATTCACTCAGATTTCATAGTAAGAAACTCAGGAATCAAATTCTGTTGATTACACTTCCTAAACATCCTTGGGTTTATTTCCACATTTCCAATCTTGGTGCATTATTTCAAGCCATTACCACTTACACCAACCTGCACACAATCACAGTGGCTCCCTTTGTCTAGTATTCTAACACCATGGGCTCAACCTTCAAACCTTGTTTCTTGGAACATCAGGCCAAACACTGGTGCAGGGATAAACCACTTCAGGCAAGATGCAAGAACTACCTTATCTTTTCAGAAGCCCAGCCTTCTCCACAATGCAACAGGTCACTGAATTCAACTAATACTATCCACAAGGAGACTTCACCCATGGACCACATACCACAGACTATGGGTTTCTAGGGATAATTCCATTTTCTCTATCTTCCCAATACTGGCTGCTATGCAAGCCCTGAGGTCAATGCAGCCAATGAGTAAAAGTTGCCTGTATGGTAGAACTTGCCTCCATTGTATCAGTACCTCAAAGGGAGCATGAGACACTCAAAGCCAAGACACCTATCAGATGGGCCACTTGAGGATTAATCCCTCAGGATTTCGTGTTGTTACCAGGAATCAAACTCAGGACCTCACAACTCTCCAGGCAGGCAGAATTTTTAATTTAATAAAATAAAAATGATACAGAATTTCAAAACAAAATAGATTAACACTGGTTAATATATTGCATATTGTTATGTTCAAAGTAATTGTTCAGATTACAAGATAGGCATAAAAAAATCAAACAATGGAAGCACAAACTACTTTCATGAACAGATTAGTAGTATAGTTACCTATCTTGTGCATATGTATATATGTAAAGAACTTTTAATATTGATGGTAAGAAAAAAAGTAATGTGATAATAGTTCCAATGTAAAATATAAACAGGAAAATTATGTACTTGTTGGTATATAAGCAGGTATCTTGCCACAATAGAAAAAAACATTTGCTAATCTACAAGTTATATGAAAATTAAACTGTCGAAAATACATTTTCATAAGTCTCTGAAAATATGTATCTTAATATAAAATATAGTATCAAGAATATTACACAGAATATAGAATATAAGCACCCAAAACTTAAATGTAATAGTAAAAATCACAAAAATTAGCTTTAAGTTTAGTGGCCTTTCCTCCCAATTTTAAAAACAAAACAAAAACTACATAAACACCAACTACAAAATAAAAAGTATGTTTTCACCATGTTTAATCAAGACACTAGGTATTAAGCACAAAGACTCAAAAATACAAACTTATGTCAACTCAGTATTTTGATGCTAAACACTAGTTACATAATCTAGATATAAGTAATTTACTGAAGTCCATGTGATGTATGTACTTTAGGATGTCTCCATCTAGGATTAGTATTTTCAGTAAAATTTGTGAATATTGACAAAATTTTTCTATTATTTCTATAGGTCTCCACCTACATGAGAAATATTCATGGAATTTTCTAAATAGGCTTAAATAATTTCTCCCCAGTGAGATTTCTTTCATGCATTTAATATGTGTGAACTGAAAACTTTCCCACATTAGATACACAGGGCTTCTCCATATTGAGCTCTTCTATGTATTTATCATATATGCTAAAGACTTTTTCACATTGCTTACCACATAGGGTTTCTCCTCAGTGTGACTTTCTTTCATGTATTTGCATGCTCCAAATGCTTTCCCACATACTTACATAACATACCTCACCAGAGTGAGTTTTATTTTACAATAACCATATTCTCTGAATGCTTTCCCACACTGTCTACACACACAAGGTTTCTCCCCAGTATGAATTCTTTCATGATTCTGGCAATGTCTGCTAAATACTGTCCTACAATGCTTACATAGGGTTTCTCTCCAGTGTGAATACTTGTATCTCTCTGAAATGAATTACTATGAGCTAATGCTTTCCTACATTCCTTAGATACATAGAGCCTCTTTCTAGCATGCCTTCTTTCATGTACTTGAATATAGTAGGATGAAATGAAGTCTTTCTCATACTATTTACCATATACATTGATATTGATTACACACACATACATACACTTTGATTTCTTTCATGGATCTGAATGCATGTGTGATAGAGGCTTTCAAATTTTTATTCCTAACTCTCCTTTCTAAGGCAAATTCTTTCAACTAAGATTGGAGTAAGATTTCCCACACTGATAACATTCATAGGAACTCTCTACAGGCTTTGACCTTGCTTATGAAAGGACTGACAACCGCTGCAGGCTCTTCCATTTTCATTACATTTATGCAGCTTCTCTTCAGATCCAAAATATTCATATGACTTCAGTGCATTCTAAGCTATAATGGACATATTTAATGCCAAGTGCTCAATCAGAGGTTTTCTATAACAGTGCTAGTTTTAAACAAGCATATTTCATGTCCACATTAGCATCTTGAGTTCAAAGGAATATTTCTTCCATTGACTAAAAGCTTTTCAAACATTTCACTACTTCTCTATTTCTTAGATTTCTGCAATAATTTCTGTACTCAGCTTCCTAGTTATCCCAGACATAAAACTTTCCCACATCACATCTCTGTAGGCTCCTTTTGGGATGGGTTCAGCAAAGCTCACTCCTCCATGGTGAAGTTCATAGTCCCTTCACAAAGGTCATTGCCTCCATTCCACAGCTTGAGGGTCTCCCAGGGTCCTTCCTGTGCAGTCCACAGACAGAAGTCACAAAAGGCAATTCAATGAGCTGGGCTGCTTAGCAATGTGCTCAGGACACAAACCCTGATGCCATAACCCTTCATAACTTTCATAGCTCCCTTGCCAATTTTACTTTCCCTTTGACATGGGCCTTGGACTTGGCCTCTTGATGTGACACAAATTCTTCTTTACCAAACAGCACCTTGTTCAGAGTCACATACAGAATTTTTGGCCAACAATGCCCAAATTTTACATCAGATCTGCACAATGTTTTGGTAACAAGTTGGCCTCTGGTCATTCAGAAGTAGGGGAGAAATCTTCTAATGTTTTAAGCTGTCATTGCATCATGACTTCTTGCACTAGAAGCTTTGTCATCAGGCACGAATATTTTTCCTTGCGTCCTATTCATTGAGGTTCTCGATAAAGCCAAGATATTCTATTCATTGAGTACATAAAGAATGCCAAGGAAAAGAAGTTGACACTGATAATTCTCATTTGAATCAGATGGTCTCTGGCCCATGGCTGTTCCAAAATTTTTCTGATCATGTCACATTCCACTACACAGAATTTGATTTTGCTATTGGCCCAGATGTACGGACTTTCTTGAGCCTAGCGATGTGCTCACCATCTCCAACCATGTCTTTATCCTTTGAGTTTCATTTGTGTAACCAAAAGTTAAATTGTCAGTCTGGATTGTTTTGGCAATTAAAATTCCCATTTGTATTGATTGGAAACAGATTGGCTCCAGATTGACTAGGACCTAGCCAACTCTCTCCTACCAACTTTGGCACAAGAGTTGGAGATCTTACCCATGATTCTACTTATCTAGTCTTTCATCTTTCACACTATTTTCATTTCATTTAAAGCTGATTCTAAATATTTCTGATTGTGTCTTCCCTTTGGCATTCTGGAATACATCTGACAGAAATTATGATACCCACCTAAAGAACATGAGGAATCAAACTATGCTTTCACACTGGCTCCAGTTAAAAATGAGCCCAAGGTTGATCAAATGGAACTAAGTGTTTCTTCCACCTCAAATGCTAAGCCAATGAAGCTCAGAACACACAAAGTTTACCATACTCAAGCAAATGAGGAATTCAAAGTTCCCATGGAATCTAGTTATAAAACAACATTCTTTCCTCTTCTTTCTTTTGACTCCAGTTAAAGTACATCAGGACACTTGGTGCAACTGGTGCCAACAGTCTGTGTACATATCTGGAGACATGTCTACCTGCATGCATAAAGACATATCAATGACGAACTTGGGGCTAGTGTCACAGGCATTCTTGCATCACCACAGGTGGCCAACTTAGTCCTAGCTGAGGAAAATGCAAAGCTGTTACCAGAGGGCAAGGCTTCTGAAAAGTTACAAAATTAGTAAGAGGTGGCTCATTCAGTTGAGGGGTAACTCCAGATTATGGGGCTAGATTGACATCACACACAAGAATTGCCATAAGAGAAATTTACTGTAAGACTGAATCCACTTTTTATTCCTACCTCTGCCGAAGCATTTGTTTTACAATGCACCAGTGAGAGGTGATGTGTGTTCCAGCACAGGTTCATCTCTGCAGTCAGAACCTACATTTGGTGCAGGTTACCAGGCTATACTTTCCCATGCCCAGCCCTAGAGTATAATGTACTCAGAGGAATAAGATCAGGTCCACTGGGAAAGGAGAAGCAACCCAGTTTGGACACGCTATGTAAGATCAGCACAAAATGCCAGCCCAAGATAGGCCCCTTTTGTGGGAGGATAACCTTCAACAAAAGGTATTTGAGAATCAGATAATGGGAGATTTCTGACCTCTTCAATGTGTGGAGAAGCAGAACATAGATCTGCAAAGATATACCTCTTCCCCACCTTACCAGCAAAGAAATAGGCTGATTTGCAAAGACAACTTTACACATCTCAATCTTAAATTCAGGGTAGTAAAACTTACTATCCACCCTTTATCATAAGGTTGCCTTCCCACAACTTACCACCCCTCTAGACACATGGTCTTTTTAAGTACTTTTTTCACTTTTGTTTTAGACAGCATCTCATTGTGTTGTTTATGCTGGCCTTAAACTCACAGCAATCATCTTCCTACCTCAAATGCTGGAATTCCAAATGCTGGGTTTCCAGGAGTGTGCCACTATGCTTGGCTTTTTTCACTTCTAAAACTATTGTTTGTAATATATTCTACAAATAAACTGTAAGCCACCTATTTTAGATGCATCCAGTTTCTAAGTAATTTCCAAGTATGCATGAAATATACATATCAGCATCTCTATGTTCCCTCTTTTAAAAGCTTTAACTTTAATCAATTCTGGACAGAAGTCATAATAGTAGCATTAACTACCTAGATTTTCTGCATTTCTGAGGCAGCACACTGTCTTTATCAAATGGTACATAAGCTGCTAAAGGAATATAAGAACATCCAGAGATGTGAGATCTTCTCAATACTGTGTTAGCCTAGGCATAGGCTTCCTGGATCTTGGGAGTCTCGACTTCATGCCCCTACATTTGAAGTCTTTATTCTGACAAGACATCATGTTACTCAGTTCTATGCAGGTTCCTCAAATGTTACTAACAAGTTCACTTTTCTTGGAAATGGAGGGAATCAGCTTCACAAATAAACCTTCCAAGAAGATCTATTTGGTTGCAATGATTCAAGTGCTCTCTCTACTGTAAACAACAGGCACCAACATTACCTGGCTAAAGTGAAAAGAGGATTCTTAGGGTCAAAAATTAAGAAGAAAATATGTAGTGTAGTCTCCACATGAGGTTGGTCTAAGTGGCTAGTTTTCACCAGGAGCAAATTAGTTTCTATCTTCTCCACTCTTCGTGTCCGATTAGTTAGTTCTCAGAGTCTACATTGAGGCCCTCTAGCACTCTCTCTCCATGGGAATTTTCAGGCCCTCATTCTTGCCAACATATTTATGTCCTCATGGCCTTTCCAACATTTTTAAAAGACTTAGAAAAGTCAATTTCCAAGTCAAGCAACAGTGTCTGGAGTTTTAGTGACATGCCCCTCTCAAATGCACACCTACCCATGAAGCAGTCACAGTAAACTAGACTTCCAGGGTATCCTGGTAGGGACATGGAATAACATAATAAGCCCAGTTGGTCACATCTTCAATTGCTAATGATTAAGGATAGAGGCACATGGGGAGAAAGATGACTCCACAGAGTACAGAGTTGTGTGACTGGAAATGTGGAAAGAAATATTTATAAAACATTTTTAAAATATTTAGAAAATTATCTCAAAGTACTAGGTTAATGAAAGCCTGCCCCTGAAAATTTAAATCTGTTATTTCTGATTAAGACATTTTTATTCAGAGAAAAAAATTAAAAATTTAAGAAGGATAACAAGTGCCAGCCATATAATAGATATTCAATAAATACTGAATAAGATTAATCTATAACATGCATATTAATGTCATTAACATGGAATCCTTTTGCCCTTTTGAAAATCTGAAAGGTCACCAGATATTTAATAAATGGGTCAGGCTTACATATCTTCTAAATGTCATCTAGAACACATGGATGTGGTATGCAATTACTAGGACTTCCAATTAACACTGACTTTCTCACAGATATCTCCCACTCAGTCTCAAATCCACCTTCAGCTTTACTTCTTAACCTCTTGGAATCCCTTAACTTGGCCTAACTGGTAAAGCCAAGGAAATGGTCAAAATCTTAGCTATTCTGTTAGTTAACTCATTCAAAAACGGCCCAGATCCACTTATGAGATCACTTATAAGGCCATGTTTAAGGAACAGAAATATGTGCATGCATTTCAAAGTTTTCTAAGGAAATTTCCTTCTAGCTTAACCAGTGTTAACAGATTCTATGAAATATTGAGTACACAATAGTGATTTCACTGCACTCCTAGTATATTTCCTGACCAAACTTGAGTCCAGTTCAGTAGATTTTCAGATTTGCCTACAACATATGGAATTTAGGCACATAGGTATTAATATTTAAAATAGTTTCTAATCTCAGCACAGTATTTAAACAATTCATTCTCTTTCCTCCATAAGATCTAGAGCTAATACCATGTTCATACACTTCCTTAGACATAATTGGATGTTAAACTCTTTGGAGAGAATGTGTTCCACACACAGTCTAATTCTTGAATAGAGCTTAGGTACCCACAGAAAAGCTGTCTACTCAACCTACTGTGGGAGTGCAGTTGACTGACCAGCACAGGTGGCCCCTATGGCAGGCTAAGACAGGCTTATTTTTCTAAGACTTCTCCCCACAAACCACACCAAGTTAAAGTCTCCCTGCGAGCCCTGCCAAACACCCATTCCATTTCATTGCCCAAACACCTACATCAAGTCAATGCTCTATTCCCTCATTTTCTGCTTTGTGAGATGAAGGGTCTCCTGAGGCTCCTTTTAAAAATATACTTACTTCAGTAAGTTTCCATGTATCCACAAATCCACCTAACTTGGTATTGCCTTCTCATAGGACCCAATCCAACCCAGGAATTAACTGGTTTTCTCCAAATCTGACTCACTCCCAAGAACCCAGTGAAGTGTTTCTCTCTCCTAACCTCATATGGGCAATGTCCCTTCCTCTGATAGAGACTTTGCTGGCATCAATTATAATGACATCTCTGCTTTGCACCAAGGCTATCCAAACAGAACTGGCCCAGGAGCCCAGAGTTTTATGCAAAGAAGAAACCACCAGGTTTTCATGAAGCTTGGGAGCAGAAAATTACAGTTGTACTTCATTCTGTGTTCCATTATCTGTAGATGCTCATTCATAGGCGAGCATGTCTGTATTTCAAGGTCAGAGACAGAACTAAATATAAGAACTGGAAAACAGCAAGATCTCAAACATAGGACAACAAACAAGAGGTGCTGATTGAAGACCCTTCTTCCATGTTCCTGTTCCCTTACTGGAACCGTACCCTTGGAGCAGAGCATGGCACTCTCAGTAATCAGCCCCTCCTGTCCACCTGCAACCAGGGCAAAAAAGTCTCTATACCACAGGTGGAATCAAATGCCAGATCCCTCAACCTGGTCCTGTCTGATAGTCTATAACCTGCTTCAGAGAAAGCCCGGCTCCAACTACACAAGACTATCAAAGCTCTATAATAGTCTGCCTTCCAGACCGAGCTCTTGGATTTCTCTTAAAAAGTTTATCATCCTCAGTCTGGCCACAAAATATGGTAGCCTTTGGCATGTAAGATAGATTTTTAAGTATATTTAATGATTGTCTCTCTTCCTCTATTACAAGGTTTAATTTTGTGCAGATTGTCATTCAAGAGGTCGAAGTTCTTGTACTCAATCTGGCAGAATACAGCTTATTAATTTTTATATTACCTCTTTGTAGTCACATAGTTCTTTTACTACTCCCTTGGCAAATATAGTTCCTGCCATTTGGGAACAATCAAAATGGCAATGAGTTTTCAACAAACATCAGGGGCATCATATTCCCATCTCAGAACAACCAAACCATGCCCATGCAGAACCTCAGTGCAGAACAAAGTCCTCTCAGCCTTTGAGTAACATGCCACATCAACTTCAGTGGCAACACCAAGCCAAATACAATGAAGATTTAAAAACTACAAAGATGACCTCAAGATCCATGAGAATTGACTCAAAAGAACTAGACCATGAACCAGTGTCAGGATATTTTTCTAATAAACTTGTCCCTGAGACTCTTCTACAGAACAAGCTTAAGTACTACCAAAGCAAAGGTTGAGATATCAACATTGAGGCAAGTCTCCCTGTGAGGAAGGAACCCTAGCAATGTACAGTAGACACAGCAAGTAATGAATGAAGTGTTTGCATACACATCTGTGTCCACCACCCCACCCCAGATAAGCCTCTGCCCTCTCCTCAGAACACACAGGGCACTAATTCATGGTCTCCACTTGTGACATTACAACCAGGCAGTATGCGAACACCCCAGGAACAAGGGGCCTTCTGTCAACACTTTCTAGTAAGAAAGACTTTCTAGCAAGAATGCCAAATACTTCCAAGTTTCCCCATTATCAAGTCATCACTCTCACACTAAAGGGAAGGACTCAGGCACCCTTATCTGAATGATGTCCTTGGGTATATTCCTGACTCAATTCTACATTCTGTAGGAGTTTAAGAATCTCTGTCAACCCAAACTGTTCTGAGATTAGGAAAGAGATTCAGGAATTTTCCAGATAACTGGGGATATGTCTTCATGTCCAAAGCATATCAGGAAACCTCTATGGTTGTAGAAGCCATTAAAATACCGATTTCAAGGCCCATATGCAAGGAATGAAGACTAAGACTTAGTGGGGCATTAAATGATCAGATAAAAATACATACTGATGCCTGCACTGTTGCCAAGGGCTTGCCATCACTCACTCATGGATTAAAAAGAACTACCAAGGACATAGAATGCATATAGGACACTTGGTTATTTTCATATGTTAGACACCAACTACAAGCAGCCCTCAAAAACCACACAAGGCATCACAATGTATCTGCCAAACTTCAAAGCAGCTAATGGAAAATACTATGAGTGTGGCAGCAGATAAGTGAGATATATGTTTGCCAGAGCACATGGAATGCCACATCTTAAAGGAATTCTCACTATTTCTGCCACCAAAGGCCCACCGTGGATTTGACAAATGTTGAATTTTAAGTGACATCATTTGTCATGGAGACCAAGTTGCTACATGAAGTTGAATACGTGAACCTCCTTCTGCACTAAAGCCTGCAGTACGAGCTTACAAAGATAAGTACCTAATGCTGGTACTGGCATGTAGATATGTCTTGCTTGTGCTTGCAAAGTCCCACTGCAAACTCACACTCTGCAGTCTTCAGCTATGGTGATCTACACAGCATGGAACTCCCCATGACAAAGCATCTGTAATAGCTCAAGGTCCTGGAAAAGGTACATAATGGGACCCTGAACAGAGTATTCTTATCAGCCAACACCATTCACAAGTAGATAATCTCACAGAATACCAATCCAGCCTTCAGGAACACAGAAGTTTGTAAACTTGTGGAAAGTTTGAGATGCCTATTTCATAATGGATTAGTACATTTCAAAGACATTTACATGCTTCCTCAATAGGAAGCCTGCAGTGGTGCCAAATAGAACCAAGAGTGGACCTCATGTTGCACTCCAGCTGGGATGCTGGCTTACTTCAATTCATCCTTTTTGAAGGGATGATGTGTCTCTGATCAAGCAGGAGAACTAAGCTCATTTTTTTTCCTGAAGAGTGTGGGAATTTGGGAACAGTGTGCGTCTTCCTTTTGGAATTTTCTGACACATTTTAATTCAAGCACATTCTGAGACCTCGAATAAAAGTGTTCTGAGAATTTAGAATTCCTTAGAATGAAGGTTCAGTCATGCAAGATATAAACTAATGCTCAGCCAACATGATGACATTTGATGACAGTTAAAGAGTACTATACTTATAGTGGATAGAGCAGGCATCAGAGAATGGGTATCAGTGGTGACCCAAGAACAACTTCAGAGACAAATGCACTTCATTCCCTAGCATATTCTTTTGAGTTCCTTTCAGAAAGAGCTCTTTGGGTCAAGCAGTTGCTGCTCTGTTGTTATGTATACCCAAGTAGATCTATGTAACATGGGGACCAATTACAGTTGGCCACTCAATGTCACACTTCCCAAGTGATGCTCCACCTGATGCCTGAGTCTACTGAACGCTAAGGCAATCCTACCTTGACACATGAGCTGATGGGCTATTTAGGATGTCACACCTGCCACTGACCTTGCCAAAATACTGAGTGTTGCCCTGCCAAATATGCCACTTAATATTTCTTCTGGTTTGATCCTCTGTTGCTTCTTCAATTTCTGTCACAGAACTTTTTCCTCTTGAGTCAGCTCCACAATGATTTTGATAAGTGTGTCATTTATTGTACTCATGAACCACTAACACTGTCAGACCATGGAAGCGTCCTTCAACAAGCTTCTCTTGCACAGCACTGAGAAGTCTTGCCAAAACCTTTAAGTCTATCATAATGGCTATGAGATTTCTTCCTCTCCTACTTTGTCCAGTAGATTACTTTTTGTATCTTCATGAGGGGAATGGAGGAAGTATAGAGAAAATTCACTTACTTCCTAATCACAAAGTAGAACAATGACAGGAATTGCCATTAAAATAAGGACTGAATGACAGCAATATATTTATTCCAAGACTAAGAAATAGAGCTAGATGCAAAATTAAAAACAAATCAAAATCAGTTGGATTCATGTGTAGCTTTTTGTACGTAGGCAACAGAGTAGTTATTAAATCATGAAGGCCATTCACAGGCCATGGGGAGGAGAACCAGATGTCAGCCCCTTCCTGTGAGTCAGCACCACACATGTACAACAGGGAGAAGAATCCAGCCACTACCTGAGAGTCGTTACCATTCATGACCCATAGGGAGAACAAGCCGCCAGCCAATTCCTGTGAGTCACTGCCATTAATGGGCCACAGGGAGGAGACTAAGAAGCCAGCTACTTCCTGTGATTTGGTGCCATTTGTGGGCCATAGAGAAAACAAGAAGCCAGCCACTTCCTGTGTCAGTGCCATTTGTTGGCCATAGAGAAAGCAAACCAGCCAAATCCTATGATTCAGCACCATTCACAGGCCATGGAGAAGAGAATAAGCAGCCAGCCCCATCCAGCATATAGGCTGAGATCCAAGAGGATCCAAACCCCACCTCACCCCTGTAGGCAACTGGCTGATACAGAGAAACACAGGTTAATGTTATAGCTATTGAAGTAAAACACAACTTAATGCTTGTAGCATTTGGTGTTTCATTGACTTTGCAGGCCTAAAGCCAGTCATCTGATCCTCTATTTAGAATGTAACAATATTCAGTGTAGTATATATGGGGGATTTCCTTATAAATGTAGTAGCCATTAATTCCTTATCTTGTTTGAAGTCCTGTATTTATTTTCATTGCTTTGTTTAGTTTGGTTTTATTCATTTTTGTCTTGTCTGATTTTATTATATCTGATGACATGGGCAGCTATTTCAAAGATAATAAGATATATTAAGGTAGCCATTTTGGATTTACTATAATCTTGAAGTCCTGTATTGCATTGTTTTGTTTTTATTGGTTTTATTCCATTCTGTTGTTTTACTTTGTCTGATGGAATGGGCAGTTATTCTGAAGACAAGAGGAATTATGGTAGCCATTTTTGGTTTCATATTGTGTTTTGAAATCCTGTGTCACTTATACTGTTTTGATTGGCTTTATCCTGATTTTTCTTGGTTTTATTCTCTTTAAAATAAAAACTACATATAATCATGAAAAAGAAATAATGCTTTTTGCCTTAGTACTACCATGACTTAATATTAGTAGTTCACATGTAACGAATATTGTTCCCTAAATAGGTGAATTACATTTTATATTCATTATATATGGTAAGAAAGCAATCTCAAACAGCTTAGGCAGAAATCACAACACAATTCCAAGGCAAAACCTGATGAAGTGTACAGTTGGTTAATCCTAGAGTCAAACTACACAAGTCAGACATTATTAAGATTGAAAAATATTATCTTCTATGTTAAGAATCATGTGTACTGGGAAGGAAGGCAAAGAATATTGACCCTTTTGCCTTAATAGTATACATTCTATTATATTTAAAAAGAATAGCAGTTTCTAAGGTGACAAGCACAGAATTACTACCTTTTATTCAGTCACCTACATCTATTCAGCTGAAGAAGCTCCCACTAAGGACTACCGAAATCTTCTTTCAGAAAGTAGATATTTGATAGAAAGGATGAGTTTCTTGTCATCCTTCAAATGGTAATTTGAGGTATTAACCCATTTTAGATATGAGTGTCCACATGTCAACTCATGACACAGATGATACTGGGGGGTCCAAGGGCACCATCTGCATCACTAACCTCAGATTGGCCTGGCCCAGAAACAGGAAGCATGTAGGGTGAGAGAAGACCAGAGGTCAGTTGTCAGGGGCACCATGGAGCCAACTGTGAAGCCTGTCCACCAGCAATCATAAGTATCCTGTCCAATAGGTTCATCAAATTTTGTTCCTCTCAATACATTGGAACCCCAAACATATGCAGGAGTGGATGCTTTTAGGCAGGAAGAACTATCTTGTTCTTTTCAGAAGTCCAGACTTGTCCAGGATGAAACTGTAGCTGAATTCAATAATAACACTGCCAGAAAACATCCCCTGTTGACTAAGAGCTGGACAAAGTCTACCTAGGGGCTGGACAAAGGCCCCCAGGATTGCTTCCTTCCAGCAAGCTGCGAACATTGCTACAATTCTAGCCTTGAAGCCAAGACATCCACTAGGATAGAAGTTATCTCCATAAATCACATTAGTCCCTCTTCACGAATGGCATCATACAATTAGAAGTCAGGAGATCCTCCAGCTAAAGAGTTATTTCAGGTAGATTAATTCTTCAGAGCATTCCAGGGGCATTATTGCACAGTAAAGTAGGAAAGGGAGTCCCGACCCTGACCACTGGCTAAGAATTTTCCTTTTATGTGGATAATCTTATTCAGACTCATATATATGTATCTAGTTTCTGGCCTGTGGGCTCAGCTTTCATGACACCAAGATTATACAATGTCTTGGAGATACAGGTTGACTGCTGGCAGTTCAGAGTTAGAAGAATCTTCTCAACATTTTGAATTATCATTGCATCATGCCTTCTTTGGATTGGAAGCCTTGTTATGCTCATATTTTTCATTGGAGTCCTTTCAATGAGGTTCTTTATAAGACATGATGGTTCACTAGAAGCCTGCCATTACTCTTTCCTCAACTTCTCTTTGGAGTTCCATTCTTTCTAAATATGCAGACAATGCAGCAGACAAGAAGTTGAGGTTTTTATTTCTAAGATAGCTCCAACCTGAATTGTTCCAAAATTCTCTTATTCTGGTTGTACATTCCACTCTATGGCAATTTGCTTCTGCTCTTGACCCAGATGCACTCATGATGTTCCTGAGCATAGCTATGTGTTCCCCTCTAATTATGACTTTTTCCTTCCTTAGAGTCATTACCAAGGCCCCAAAACTTAACTTGCTAGTGTTGGGAGCAAATATGTCTGTACCTCAAGTGTCTAGGACAAGTGCACTGCTTCTCATGAGTTTGGCAGGACACCATGAGAAGTGTACACAGCTCAGGGAGCTGATGTACAAAGTCACTTGGCCTTTTCTGAGGTTAGTATAGACATTTCCCCTCTTGAACCCCATGTAAACACCAAGGTATGATATTTTGCTAAAGATGAGAGGTCCTTGTTCTGGATCTTACCCTTCAGTTCTCCTTGAACAGCCTCCTCAGCTGATTGTATAAACATACATATTGAAGTTGTTGGGTGGTCCTTTTTCCCATCATAAGGGGCACTCCACTTGACCTCAGCTTCTGCATCTTAACTCATCTTAACTCATCTTCGTTTATTCATCCTCCACCATTTTCCCACTAAAGTTTCAAGAGCTGCACTAAACATAGCATCTTGGCATTCAAACAGGGACTGGAGTATAAGGAAACTCACTTCCTAGGTGAGAGGACACCTTGAGTTCTGTGCCCAAAAAAGAGGGATTTATTGATTTAACCAGGTATAAAACATGAGGCAAACAGGTTTGCAAGAGTGACAGTTGTATATAGAAATATTTGCTGCATTATTGAAAGCAAAAGTTTCAGATGTAAAGATTTCACAATTGAAATGGCTTTTCACTTTTGTAAAAGAAACATGTGCTTGGCTCCCAGAACATAGATGACCATGTGTTAAGAAGTATCTTGTCCTGAAATATAATCCTGGGATTACTCAAGAGGGCATAGATGATCTTATGCTGAGAATAGTCAATGGGAAATCTCAGCTGGGTGGTACCGGTAATCTCAAACCTCCATTTTATCTCTTAGGAAAGTATGAAAAATTAGTCATTGTGAATTTGTGGTCCCCAACAATTTGATAGTGGGACATCTAGAACCTTCCAATAGCCCTTGAAATACTCTAACTTTTGTGATTAAAAAAAAGTCAAGGTGGTGAAAATTATTACAGGACTGGCAGGCTGTTAACTGTACCATGGGAACACTTCAACCAGGGTTTCCCAGTTTCACACTTATTCCCTTATATTTCCTCCTCATGGTGATTGATTTAAAAGATTGGTTTTTAACATTCCCATCCATCCTCAAGACAAAAAAATAGTTTGCCTTCAGTTTACCCTCTAGCAACCATCAGGCCACTATGTACCACATCCAATGGTGTTGCCTGCCACATAGCATGGCCAACAGTCCCATACTATCTCAAGATTTTGTGGTTGTGGCCATTTTGTTGGTCTATAAGGTCCAACCATCTGTTTGTTTCATTACATGGATGATATTCTTCTAGTTCATGAATTTTCTGCCCCATTGCACAAAATATCTATTCAATTATATGATGACCTTCACAACACAGATTTGGTAGAGGCTCCTGAAAAGGCACAAACCACAGTACCCTTCTCATACTTGGGTCAACTTCTTCAGGAAAGATATACTGTGCCTCAAACTGTTCGGATCCAGATTGTCTTACAATATTAATTGATTTTTAGACTTTACTAGGAAACATCTACACACAACTCCTAAACTGACAACTCACGATCTGGGCCTTTTCTTTGATATCCTCAAATGTTACTTGACCCCACATCTTCAGAGTTCAGACACAAGGGGCTAAAGCTGCCTTAGACCAAGTTAATCTGATCCTCTCTAATCCTCAACTCTCTAGGGTTGACCCATGTTTGTCAACGTTTCTAATTATTTTTCCAACTCAACATAGCCCACTGGGGTCCTTTGGCAGCCTCAGGACCCTTCACAATGGCTATATATGCCACATGCTCCACATAAAACCAGTACTCTCTTTTATAGTGCTGTGGCAGTGTTGGTCACTCATAGACAGACGTATTGTATTGAACTCTCTGGTCATAAGGTACAATCATTATCCTTTTTCTTCAACAATAGTAACTGTGGCAATTTTGTTCCTCCTGGCAATCTATGTTGGCTAACTTCCCTTATGTTACTGACTGTGATTATCCCCAGAGAAGCTAATACAATTTGCTTCCATCACACCCTTTTGTCCTCCCTCATAGTGGGAAGCATGTGTTTTCAGATGGGTCCTCTTCATGTAGGGAAGGTTATATAATGGCCTCCTCTTCTCAAATAGAGGATACAGGTTTTTCTTCTGCGTGAAAGACTGAATTGCTGTTTGTCATATGGGCTTTGCAAGATCACTCATCCACTTCCATTAACCTCTTTTCAGATAGTGCTTATGTTCGTGGTATGGTGCACCACATTAAAACTTCCATGATACAAAATGACCAATATTATTTTTCATTTATTTCATACTCTCCAAACTGTCACTCAGTCATACCATGTACCTCATTTCATCAGCTATATATGTTCTCATTCCCAGTTTCTGGGGCCTTCCATTGAGGCAAACGTTGCAATAGATTTCTGACCATTGTCACTGTTGCTCCCTCAGATGCTATTCAATAGGCTTCTACCTCCCCATGCCACCTTCCACTGAAATATCCCTGCTTTGCACAAACAGTTCCTTTTAAGTTACAAGCTTCACAAATTGTTAAACAATGTTCCCTTGGCATAATACATCTGCCCTTACCCCCTGTTGGGATTAATCCCTGAAGGTTACGCCCCAGTCATCTCTGGCAAATGGATGAGATTCACATTCCAAAGTTGGGCTCTCTCCACTGGGTCCATGTTTCAGTAGATATTTACTTAGGATTCATTTTTTTTCCACATGCACTGGTGAAACAGCTAAACATGTCTTTGCCAATTTCTTGGATGCTTTTAGTATCCTTGACTCCCCACAGACACTTAAAACTTATGCTTAAAACTTACAATGGCCCAGCTTATACAAATGTTGCCTTCTAAACATTTTGTGAAACTTTCCACATTCCTCTTAACATGGGAAATCCTTGCACCCTCAAGGTCAAGAAATTATTGAACATGCCCACCATATGCTCAAAAGTTAATTATGAAAGCAAGAGAGGGAATCCTTCCCTATAAAAATTCACATCCCCATAATAGACTTCACTTGACACTTTATACTCTTAATTCTTAAAATCCTACTTTGAATTGTCTTTCTGCTGTTGTAGTCCCATTGTATCAGGTAAAGCAGCAGCTGGGAAGTATCCTTTGGGAGAATCTTAATACTGAAGAATGGAGGGGACCCAACCTTATATTCATGAGACCCAAGATATGCTTATCTTTCCAAAGAATGCTGAATAGCCCCATCTAGATACCAGAGAGATATCTGGCTATATCATGGATCCAGACCCAGAGAAGTAGTTCCACCATTCAAGAACTTGATTCTCGGCCCTGCAGTGGTAATACCATGGAGACCACACCACAGCTCACAGCTTAATATTGGACCCAGACCCAACCTTGGGCCAATTGAAGAAATGGACCCAGGACAGCTAGGAGATGATACAGTAGGAATCCTAACAACTCTGCTGCATTTTTTGCTATTTTCTCACCTTGGTCTGCTTACTGGTAGGGGCTTCACAAGCTATGCCATTTTGCACATTCTTTCCTGATCCACTGTTGGCTCACCTGTTGCCTTGGGAGGCACTTTGTTCCATACCCATTTTCACAAATCAATCCCATCTTCTGGGAGGCCACTCTGATACTCATACCCTTCAAAAACATTAATGATAGTTGAGTGGCTACACATCCCCTCTGTATCAGATTATCCCCCTTGTACCTGTGTACTCATGGGAAAAAACTGCCATTGTTTGTAATTCACCAAGAGTAGGCTGTGATGCCTTACTCCTTGTACATAGATTCAATTTGTCCCTAAAAGCCATCAATTATTCATGTTCACTTACCTCATGCCACAATACTATGTGGTGTGTCCCACAAAGTAAATCTGTGCCCTGGGAGGAATGTTGTTCTCCTTCAATTTAACTTGACAACCATTATAAATGTGATTATGGATTGGTCCCACACTATGTAGTGTTACAGTGCATTACCCATCTTCTATACTTTCTCAAAAATATATCCAAAAGGATATAGGATATTTGTTCACTAGTGAGTCCTCCATTACACTTTCTAGTCAGAGCCTAAAAGACATTAAATCATCTAGGTGCTCAAAAATATTGATCCGGAGCCTTTGTCTATAACCCTTATGTCCTTTTGGTAGGGACCATTAATATTCTTTAAGTGGTGATTACAATGTTAGTTACAACAATTATAATCTTACTTCTGAGATCACTATCTTTAAGGATATTTTAACATTGTACCATTTGTTATGATTCCTACTAATATCTCTGGACCATATTATGATTGAGGTCTACAAATCCTAAAAGAAACAATCGACTCACCAGAGAATGGTGGGGCTTGTAATTCTAGGATTTCCTTAGTCATCCTTCTTGCCACTACACTGTATTCTCATCTGTAACCTTAGCCCAGAGTGTACAAAATGTATATTTGGTAGACAGTCCAGCAAAAAAACACATGGTTTAGAAAATAAGAAGATAGATTTGAAACTAGAAATACAGTGTAATGCACTCAAGGCAACTGTTTTAGATATAGGAAATAAAATTAAAGCTCTCCAGTATTGTCAGGGGCAACAATTCCATCTTACATTTAGCCACATGTGTTGACTGTTCTAACCATACAATGAAATTCAATGGGAATGGGAGAAAGTGGCAGCATACTTCATGGGTCTATATCATAACAGAAGTCTGGACTTACAAATTCTCCAGCAAATTATGGCTTTTCAACATGACCAAGTCCGTGTCCTCAATCCAGATTAAGTAACTAAATCTGTTTCATCTGCTAAGTGGATTTAATCCTTTTACTCTGGCACACTAAGGAGTCATATTGAGAGAACCATTAGTTATTGTTCTAATAATTTGCTTATGAGTCCTCTGCAGAATCTTCCAGAGACAAATTGTCACTCTCACCTTAAGATGAGATCAAAGCAGCAACTACAAAACAGAAAAAAGGGAGATGTTGGGAGCAAAACTGTACCTCTGGTATCCAGGGCAAGAGTGCACTGCATCTCGTGAGTTTGGCAGGGCCCCATGAGAAGTGTATGCAGCTCAGGGAGCTGATGCACAAAGTGACTTGGCCTTCCCCTGAGACAATGTAGACACTTCCCCTTTTGTTCCCAATGTAACTAGCAAGGCATGATGCTTTCCTGAAGATTAGATGTTCTTCCTGTTGTTCTGGATTTTACACTCCTTTCAAATTCTCCATAAATGTGCTGTAGCTATTGGGTGATTCTCCCATCAGAAATGGGGCTCCACCTGACTGCAAAAGCCAAAGAAAGTAGTATAGAATACCTTATGTTCAGCATTTTATGGGTCTTTGGTTCTTGGATCCTTCCAGATATAAATGCACTTAATGAAGCTTCTGATAAGCAGGAAATTTATATCAGTGATTCTGTTTTAACACTTTACCTGTCTCACCTGTTTAATAAAACAACCACACTGGATAGTCTCCTTGACCCTACTTTAAATCCTCAGGTGAGAAAACCAGTTCCTTCTTGTACTCCTCAGACAGTTTTTAGCCCCATAGGACATACTCAGAATTTGCTCTCAGCTCATCCCTGTTCCCAGGAGTAATAGCAAATACTCAAGTTCCTTTATTTAATGGCAGATATGCAACAATGCAAAGAATGGTTAGGCCAATATTCAGAAGATCTTGGTCAGTGTGCTAACAGGTTCCAGAATTTGACTCTTGCTTTTTACCCAGTGAGATGTGGAATTTGTCTTGGCCATTTTCAATACCCAAGGTCCCTGTCACCTAATTGATGAACACAACCTTTTCTGTGTTTGATAAATGGGATATATATATGAAGATGAAAGGAAGACTAATGGGGGGAAAGACCAAAATTACGGCTGGAACAATTGGAAATATTTTTAACACAGTCAAGTTGAAGGAAGGGAAACCCAAGGTTGCTCAGTCAGGGAGAGAGTTCTTATATTTAAATGCAAAGAAATAACATTGGGCAGGGACTGTACCAAGCCACCACCTGGGCGCTGATCCATGTGTGCCCGACTCAAGCCACTGGATGATTCACTACCCATACTCCTAGATAAGGATTAGGTCAGCGAAAATCCTCACTTCCCACTCTGATGAAGAGGACTGAAGGTGCTTGGGGAAATCTTCAAGGCCCATATCCACAGACATCCTCATCTCCTGACAAGAAACCCTAGACCATTATGGGTAAGCAAATTCAGTTCCTTAGAAAAGTGGCTGTTTTAACTTCCTTTCCAAGAAAACTCCACCTAGATCTAAAGCCACAACTGGGGTGTAAGGGACCCCTACTGGACTTTTCTTACTCTTGTTCTGACATGTCAATTTCAAGTTCACATGTTTGACCATGAGTTTTTAGTTATCCCATGGTGTCCTTCTCCCTCACTGGGAAAAGATTTACTAGCAAAATTGGGGCCATTTCTCCAACTCCTGCAAAGGACAGATTTTACCTGTTGGAACTACATCAAGCTTCCCTGATCTAATTAGCCAACAGGTGGATTCTGCTGCATGGTATATGAGGCTACCTGGGAGGGCAACAGAAATTACAGCTGTGTTAATAGAAGCAGCTATGAAACTAAGTTCGGGGGAAAGCTAGTTCTAGTTTTGAGACAAGTGGTTACTTACGGTTGATAAAAGGGACACTTCACCATGTAACAGGCCATGCTTCTAAACATTCCTGAGGTTACCATAAAACTCGTACTACACTTCTGCCTCACTGATACCTATAGGATTAGAAGAAACAGGTGGTTTCCCAGACTCATACAAGCAGGCAGAACCATCAGTGACCTGTACCTCCAAGACCTGAGGTGGTGTGGTTCACTTACAGAGGTAGTTTTCTCCAAGGAGAACATCAAAAGGTATGTTATGCAGTTGTGAGTCCACAACAGGTCATTGAGGTCAAACCCCTGCTCCTTCCAAGAAGCTGTACTCCAAAAGCAGAGTTCAGAGTCCATACTCAGGTACTTATATTAGGAAGAGGCAAAAAAACTATATTCACAGGCTCCAAATTGACTTTTCTGGTGCTACATGCTCATGCAGCAATCTGGAAAGAAAGAGGCTTGCTAACTAACAAGCCATCATCTACCAAGCACAAGCAGAAAATCTACAAACTCTTAGAGGTAGTCTATATCCCCCAGGCAAACTGCTATCATTCACTGCAAAGGATACCAAAGAGACATGTGTAAAGCCTCCTTGAGAAATCAAAAGGCTAGGAAAAAGAGGCAGGGTGGTCAGACTTCACCATTTTAGGATAAAGCCACTTGAACTAAGAAAAAAGACAACTTAAAGCTATTCCTATAAACCTCTGGAAGACCTGTGGCTCTCCTTCAAAAAATAAGACTCTAGTTCTAGACAAGTAGAGTCACAAATGACTCCCAATCCACTACAGCTTAAGCGAGACTTTAATTAGCTCCATAATGTGATTTATCTTGTGAGTTATGACTCTCAGATTCTTGATAGTCTAACATCTGTCATGTTTTCGTCACAAGAAGCATGAAAATCCCTAATTGCTAGATCTGTGTTAGTCCACCTTTTAAGACAAACCAGAAAATATTTTAATCTCATTCTTTGAGCTCTAAATTCCCAACTCAATAGCAAACTTTATCCATTAAGTTTCAGATGATCAAAACAGCCTGTTACTGACAAATTCACCAAACATTCTCCCATGAAACAGGCAGCTCAATTGTTCATTACATATAGGCAGACTCCTTTGTTGTGTTCAGACAGATTTTTCTTTTCAACCCAGTTGGTGAGCCACAACCTCCCAAGATAGTTATAATTTCAGCTGCAAGTAGCTATGTGGACCATTAAGGGTATGATTGTCTTCATAAAGAATTATGGAGATTTATGTCCATTAGGGGAGATGAGGCAGGAGATTAGGAGATGGCCTATCACAGATCCAGGACACATGTGTCATAGCCCTGTGTGACCACAGAAGACAATCTTTTCTTCTGGCATGAAATCAAGCATGTTCTTGATAGGATTGTCCAGATATGACACCAAAATGGGAAATACAAAATATATATAACACTAATTTTGTTCTCACTGTAAGCTTTCAGTGGCCCATTCTGCAGAATGTACTTTTCCTACTTTAATTGGCCTGCATTCTCTACAGGGAATACTCCTTTCCACACCTTTAATACCTTTAATAAATGTAAAACCTTGCTACTTTTCTCATATGTTTTTTCCAGTTGTATGTTCAAGATACCAAGAACCTGGAAACGGTGTCTGAGAAGAGCACGCAACCCAGACCCCAGAATCAGATTTTTTCCCTTTCTATTGGCACTCTTACTGGGCTATAAAGAAATAAGAGATTTTTAATTTTCAGTTTTCTGCATGTTTCAAACTGGTTTAAATTATATAGCTATTTATAAAAATACCATGGATTCATAGTCAAGAGAGGGCTCATGCCATTACCTTTTGTGTCTCCTACTGACTAGGGTACATTGGTATTTGGAGCAGGAATACCAACCATGTCCCGTTTTCTTGAGTTGATGAAGAACCTACAGTCAACACTATGTCTTCCTCCAGCATGCACTTAAAGCGATTAGCACTGTGCTGAAGGCTGTTATAACAGTGATGGTTCAAGGACCCACTTTTTTGGATTTATAGCCTTGTTCTTTGATATCTGCTGATCATTACCTTGAACTTGACTTTTTTGGAGTTTGAGACAGGGTCTCATTTTTTCATGAAAGGTAGTCTCAAACTCACATTAATCCACCTTCCTCAGCCTCCTAAAAGCTGGGATTATAAATGTCTACCATATCACACATAACCTGAACTTGAATTCTTGAGTCTTGTTTCAAAAGTAAACATCCATCCATCTCAATCTTTCTCTTCATCAGTTTCCAGAATTCATCTGCAACAACACGTGCAATCTTTTTGTACTACAAGTAAGCAAGTGTCCATATGTGTCCATTAGACAAGCGATCCCTCCATTTCTCAGCTGAGCCTCGGCGCTTCCAAACCCAAAGGCCCTCAACTTCCCACATGAATTGCTAACTTCTGGATTTTCCTTTTGGGGATGGCAAGCATGAGCAGGGAAAGAATTTGAAAATAACTTGTGGATTAGTATATTTCAGTCACAATTGATACACAAGGATTTATGTGTGGCAGGTTTTCTGAGAGAAAGGTATTCACTGCTTGAGCAAGTTTAAATCTGGCTGAATGTTGATACCACTGAATTTGCAAACATTTTCTACTAACTCATTTGAGTTGCTTTAAAGGTTTCCCAAGTCTTATATGGCATTATATATGGTAGAACACATCTAGATATACAATGTGTATATGAAACTGAATTTCAACCCAATTTATTACAAAGACAAGCATATTCAAGACATTCATTTCTATAAAATGTCAAATAACCTGGTAAATGTAATAGAGGGGCATCCACATAAATACCAGATCATTTTAACCTTATATTGGTATAGGCATAGCCTTTTGTCTCAAGAGTCTCATGTCTCCATGACATGAGTACTGTAGTTAGTCTGAAGACTTCATGTTACTCAGTTCTTCTTAACCCCATAAATGTTATAGCAAGTTGACCTTGACTTTGGAAATGGAGATATCCAGTTTAACACATACATCCTCATGGAAGACCTGTTTGCTTGCAACTATTCAAATGTTTGTGGTAAGTAACAAATACCAAGCTACTTTAACTCAAGTAAAAAGAAGCCAAAATGTATTGTAAACTCCAAGCCTGGACCAAGAGGCTTGACTTCACCAAGAACCAATCTGTTTCTGTATTCTCCACCACCCTAAGCATCATAGCAGTTCTTAGGGTCCACACTGAGCCTCCTCTCTAGTATCCTTTCTGTGGCAAATCCCAGGTTCTTTTTCCTGTAAATACACATAACTTTTCCAACATTTTCAAAAGGTTCTTCTAGAAATTACAATTGCCAAGTTCAACTATGTTGTCTTCAGTTGTTGGCCCATCTTGATTACAAACCCATTCCCAAATTAGTCACAGCAGTCATGGGGACTCAGTGACATGAAACATAATAAGGCCAGTCACATCTACAATTGATGACAATGAGGTACAGTGGATGAAACATATCTCCACAAGTATATCAGGGATATGTGCACCTAGAAATGTGAGTGCAGCTAGAAATATGGAGAGAGCCATTTCAAAATCATCTGACAAATGTCCCCCAGAAGACATGGACATGATGTGCAATCACTAGGATTTCTAATTGTACACTCACTTTTCTCACAGGTACTTCCCATTCAAAATCACAAGTCCACCTTCAGCTTTACACTGACCCTTGGGATCCCCTCAATTTGGCCTAACTGGTAAAAACCAAGGAGACTGTCAAAAATTTAGCTCTTCTGTGTTAGTTGACTCACTCCAATACAGTTCAGACCACTGGTGCATTTCTGGAGATCATTGGTGATGACCACACTTCTAGAAGCACACTTATAGCTTCTCACTAACCAAGAATGTAAAGGTAACCTTTATAGAGATTCCTGAGGAAACAATTTTCTTGCTGGATCTACTCCAAAACCTGTAACTTTGTAGGTTCTATAATTTATCCAATGCAAATTAGTGATATCATTGCCCTCCCAATGTGTTTCCTGACCAAAATACAGGTGCTTCAGCAGTATTACAAGGACTTTCTGAGTTGAAAATCACACCTAGAATTTAGGCATATGAGTAGTAAGATTTTTAAACACTCTACTACAATTAGAACTATTTTCAGCAACTGATTCCCTTTCCTCCATAGATTCTAGAGATAACAATACCACAGGACATATCCTACCTCAGACATAAGTGGCTTTTCAACCCTCTTTGGGTTCTAGGCTTCTTAACTAGAGATGTGGCAGCCACAAGGTAGCTTTCTTAGCCTGCTGGAAAGACTCATTTGACTGATATGCGCAGAGAGTAGTCATGGCAGGGATACTAGGGCAAGCCCATTTTTCCAAGATGGGCCCCTCCGAAGCAAAACTGAGTTAAAAACCCCTGAGCCCACTCAAAATCCCATGCCATGCCACTTCAAGTTGAAATTTTATACCTACTCAGCTTTTATACCTAACTACCTTTCTCTGCCTTGTGATATGAAGGGCTGCCTGTGGCTGCTATTTTTAAGACATTTACTCCAATAAGTTTCCACAAGCCCAATTCTATTTTGGTGTTTCTTTCATATTGGATCCAACCAAACCTAGGACCCTTACCAATTTTCCCTCATCCTGGCTCTATGTCCCAGCAGGGAAATTATACTTCTACCTGCCAAGTTAAGATCCCTGCTTCTGATGGAGCTTGTAGGTTTCAGTTCTTACCCGATCTCTGCTTTATGCAAAATTCAGTGCAAACAGACCAGGATCCTATAATCTTATTCAAAGAGGAAATAACCACACTAACTAGTCTAGAATTAGTTTTCGAAAGCATTTGATCATTATAAAGGTGACAACTGCTCTTGGTGTCCTGCTCTATTATTTGTAAATTCTTGTCAACAGCAAATGGTCCCCAATTTTCAATGTATGGGATAAGATTAAATATAAGGACTAACAAAGTAGCAGGATCTCAGGGAGAAATACAGGAAACTACAAACAGGAGATACTGATCGAAGACCCTTACTTCCTCCATGCTCCTATCCGCCCTCTAGGTACACAGCATAGAACTGGACTCAGGCAACAGGCCATCCTGTCCAGCTGCAAACATATAGACCTTTCCCACACCACCAGTGAAGAGCCAGCGTCACCCAAAGTGTCCAGGTTGACAGTCCCTGCTTCAGAGAAAGCCTAACTCCAACCACACAACACTGTCACAAACTTTCCCTAAAATATATGTGTGCCTTTCAGAGCTCATGGCTTTCCCTACAAATCCTGATCTTCCTATTATGTCCTCCTCACTCCAAACCTAGAGAGCATGAGAAACTCTGTCCTAACATGTCACAGAAAATGCATTGCCAATTCATTTAACTTTCAATAAGACAATTTAATAGAGATCTTTAGATAACTTCTACTTGTTTCTATGCCTCTATACCAAAGCTTAATTTCCTCTGAGGTACATATTTATTATAGGAGTGTGACTCTAGAGGTCAAATGAGTGGTACTCCACCTTGAAGAAAGCTCACTTTTTTTATAACCTCCTGATATTTCCACTTCTTGCACTACTTTCCTGCTAAATATGCTTCCCACCATGTGGGAAAAAACCAACTATCTGGCAGCCATACAAACATCACATTCCCATTTCCTCATAATGACCAATTCATGACTCTGCTGGAGTTTAACGCAAACAAAGTCCTCTAAGCATTTGAGAAGACACCAAACCAATTTCAGTGGCAATATCAAGTCAAAATACAATGAAACTTTAAGAATCAATGATCCTAGGATCCAGCAGAAGAGTAAGATCACAATCATTGTCAACATGGAGAATAATATTGTTCTAGTGAACCTATCCCTTGAAATCCTCTGCAGAACAAGTTTAAGTACTACAAAAGCTGTAAGATTTACACCAAGCTCCCTGGTTAGAGGGAGCTCCATGAAGAGGGAACCATGTGTACAATGTACCCAGCAAGGAACAGGATGGAACATTCATATCTGTGTCTGCATTTCACCCTACCAGGTACAGCATAGCCTCTGAACTCCACTTGGAGTAAACAAGGACTTTGACTATGCTCTATATTTGCAGAAGCCAAGAATATATACTCATCATGCCCAATATGTAGGGAATATAAATTGAGTCTTGATATATAGCTGGCTTTGTCAGACTTAGCAGAGTGACATGAATACCAATACATAATGACCAGGCTGTGACTGAACACCTGCCATCTGCTCAGAGACCTGGAAGAAAAAGGACTGGAAAGTTAAATATATGGAGTGAATGTATAACACGTGTTTATTTTCATATATCATAAAATGCCCCATTAAATACCAAATTCACAAAACAGCTAATGCTGTAGCCCTGATGGCAGATAAGATATATATGTGCCCAAGAACAACTGCAACTTTCTAAAGAAATTATTATTGCTACCTCAATCTGGCAAGATAAACTGAGTTTCAATATCCCATGGTAGGTTAAGGAAATGAAGCTCCCATGATAGGTTAAGGAAATCAATTTGGTAACAAATTAAGCTCATTCTGTACCAAAATCTGTAAAGCTAGCCCACAGAGACAGCTACCAGAATTTGGTCAGAGCATACAGGTATTTCTTGTCTGCTTGCAAAGTCCCAACACCACCCACCCTCTGGAGTCTTCAGCAAAGATGGGCCCACAGTATGGAACAATTTACAGCAAACAGCCTGTCCACCAAAAAACATGAGGGTCCCCTGTCACACCACCTGTCACCACTGGCCTCTAGGAGCCATTCTCATATTCCAAATATTGGCAGCAATTATACCCTTGATGCCAACGTGGGCACTGGGACAGAAGTTGCCTTCACAATTATTGTCTTTCTCAGCCCCAGATACTCTGATGCCAGGGAAATCTTCTGATGGGTTTATGGCTAGATGTTCCTCCAAAAGCTCATATGATCATAGGTGGGGCTTTTGAAATGTGGTAGGATTAGGGGGAACACACAGCTCCCTTGTTATTAATAGAGTGCATCTCCCTTCCAGGCTCCTCCCTTGATTCTCTACCTCACAGTCACCAGGAAATAGGAACAGCTTTTTCTCCACTGTGCCCCTCAGCTATGCCACCCTGCCTTGGAACCTGCCAATTAGGGACCAAAACCCCTACAAACTGAACCAAAATATACTTTTCCTCCAAGTTGAGGTGGTCAGGTATCTTGTCCTCCAATGAAGAAAGTGACTAAGACAGATTTTGGTACAGCAAATGAAGTCATTTTTATGACTATCTGACCATGTGGTTCAGAAAACTTTGGAACTACTTCACAGGCAAGTGTTTTAAAAGGTTAGGAGATGCTGGCTAGAGAAACCATCCAATGACAAATCAAGCTTGATGGGAAATTCTAGTCAAAACTCAGAAGACGAGAATGATTAAAAAAAAGAAAAAAAAGACAGTAAAGACCAGGCTCACAAAGTTTTAGCTGGGAAAAAAGATTCCATTGACAGTTGGATTCCAAGTCATGTGTGTTATATTCTGGCAAAAAAAACTTTATCTACATTTTACCCATGTCCTCAGACTTTGGGAGAGACAAATTAAGAGTGGTGAACTAATCTGGTATAAATTTCAAGGCATTCCAATATTCAGGCTGTGACAAGGGTACTACAGGGACTTTTACTTAGCTCTACATTGAGAGCCAAGAGAAAAATTCAGCTATATGATTTAAAAGTTGAGTTTTACCATAAAGGAAGCTCTTATAAAGTTGAAGAAGAAAGCTTGGTTGCTGGAAAGCCTACCATTAAAGACGAAAAAGCACTTTATAGTAGCATAATTGAAAGATGACTTCAGGGCCTTTCAGGTAACACGACACCTCCCTTTGCAGGCTCAAGGGTACAGGGATATAAGACTTTGCTTAGGTAAGAGCCCCAGCAAGCCCTCCTTTAGAAGGGTTGCCTACGAATTCATTTCCCCTGTACTTACTTCACAGTGCCATCCAGACACTTGGAGACCAGCACAGTTATGATCCATGGGGACTGATTGCTGATTAAGCTGGTTGCAGACCCTGGCATCAGCCACATGGTGCTAGATTTATTTATAGGCTAGGCATACAGAATGCAACAGTTGTAGGATCAGGTAGGTTTCTATCCAAATTTCAGAAGAGGGCAGTGGAGGCCAGGCAGTGTGTTAAATGGTAAAGACACCAGGAATTGGGAGAAGCCAGGAATGTGAAATATCTTGGAAAGCCACAAGTAGTGTGTGGAGACTCACAAAGAGGTCAATATGTAGTGCAGCCAGCAAAGAGATACAGATGGGGTTACCCAAGCCCTTTGGAGTTCATGTGTTATTGCAACAATGTGACCCTAGTACTGGACATGGAACCATGGAATTTAATATTTGCCCTGCTGGGTTTTGGTTTTGCCTTGGTCTTATTGGTTTCTAGCCCCCTTTTGGAATGGGAATGTTTATCTTTTTACCATTTTATGTCAGCAGGATTTAACCTTTTTTAGTACCTCACAGTTAAGTACTTGCCTTACTCAAAAAGATATATTGAACTTGGACTTTTTTGCAATAGTGTAACTGCTAAAACTTTGGCAGCTCTTAGAGATGGATTAAACATTTTTCATAGAGATATTCATTAGTTGTTTGGGGGCTAGAAGTAGAATGTTATAGTTTGTATCTAGATGCCTCTCGAATCTTCGTGTGGTCACAGGTGGAGCTTTCAAAAAGCGATTGATTTGGGGGGCATTATACCCAACTTTCTATTAGAAGGTATGGTCTGGAAAGAAGAGGTAGGTCACTGGGAATGTGACTTGTAAGAGTGTATCTCCCTTTCTGGCTTCACCTTTTAAACTTCAATTAGTACATGTTTGCAATATATAATGACTACATTCATCATGTGGAGTTAGTATATGTACATAACACATTTCAATTCCTGTTTCATCCTTTCAGCCTGCCCACCACCCTCTCCCCACTCCTAAGTCACCTTCTCCCTTTGCAAGGAATCCATCTCCCCATTTCCTGGAATATTTTATTTTCTGGATCCTCCCTTGACTTTCTGTTTTCCTAGACACCGCAACGTGAGCAACTTTCCTCCACTAGGCCCTTCCACCCTGCCATTTCTGCCTGGAGCCAACAAGACCATGCAAGAGCTGAAGCCTCTAAAATGAACCAAAAGAGACCTTCACTTTAAAAGTTGCCAGCATCAGATGTTTTCTCCTAGCAATGAAGAAACTAAAACCAAAGGTCACATCAAGTTCCTCATAACTTTCCAAGGATAATAGTCCATTGTCACTTAATTTTCTATGTAACACTATCTTAGAACTGGGCTCATGCTCTGACAGAAGTTGTTCTTTGGTGTGAACAAACTTGTTCAGAGTCACTTGTGCACCTCTTGACTGTCCTGTAGTGCTCTGCTTTAACCAATGATAATAGATAGGCAAAATGTCTTGGTGGTACAGATTTCTGGTATTTCAGAGGTATGAGGGAACTCTTTCAACACTTTAAACTGTCGTTACAGCATGCCTGCTCTGGGTTAGAAACTTTGAAAGATTTCTCAGATATTTATCCTTCAGGTCCCCCTTCTCTGAGGTTCTTGATAAAGCAAGTCTTGGGTTCTCTGGTTCTCTAGAAGCTCAACTTTCCAACTTATTTCCAGGGAGTTGGATCCTTAGAGTATGTAGAGTTTATGGGAGATGAAAACATGCCTTCCTTCCTCTTGGTGTTCCTGGAAATGTCCACTCTAGTTCATGTTCTTTAAGCTCTGATCATAGAGTATGACTTTCACACTGGTTCCAGTTAAAGAGGAATCTAAATAGAGGGACAGAAAGAACCAAGTGTTTTTCTTAAACTGAAGATACCAAAACCATGAAAGCCAAGAAACAAGAGTCTCCTCAAGCAAATGAATTCAAATTTCACCCACCAGCTAGTTATAAAAATCTCAATTTTTCCCTCACCATTTCTTTCCTTTCCAACTGAGGTGCATCAGGACACTTTGTGCAACTGGTTCCCACTGTTTGAATAACACCGGCCAAAATAGACTGAGGCTTTGGATACAGGGCCCCATGCGCTAAAAACATGAGTGAGGAGCATGGCAGTGGCATTGCAGGTATTCCCAGACTACTACACGAGGTCGATTTTTAGTTGAATAAATGAAGGCAGTGGGCAAGACAGCAAAATTGTAAAATTAGTAAATGGCAAGTAGTTCAGTGAAAATGGTAACTTCTGTTTAGGGGGTCATGTCAACATCATGGGCAAGAATTGCTGCAGGAGCCATTAACCCTAAAACTGAATCCACTGTTATTCCTATATTTGTTGAGGTCTATTTGCTGTAAGATGCTATCATGTGTTATGTTTTCCATGTCAGACACACTGGCTATTCTGTGCAGAACAGTTCTGGTGCCTGACTTTTCCAGAACATTTTCTCTATCATCAAGTTACATAATCTCAGGCTTGAAGTAGAATGTGCTCAGAAAAATAAAATCAGTAACAGTGGGAGAAAAGAAACCAGCTTCAAAACACTATGAGCTCAACCCACTGTATGAGCTCAACCCAAAATATGCACCATATTAAGGATTATCTTGAACTGAAAGCAGTGGAAGTGACATCTATGGCCTCTCAGATTTGTAGAGAAGCAGCACAAAATTTACAAAGATTTCCCTTCTCCTCCAGGAAAGACAAAGAGGGAAAAGGCTGATCTTCATACAACTCTAGACCTGTAGCAATCTGGACTCAAAATAATTTTACTGTCCACCATTTAGCTACAAGTTTGCCTTCCCACAACTTGCCACCCCTCTAGATTCAAGGTTTTTTCATCTTTTCACACTTCTGGAACTATATTATTCATTCTAGACACTAAAAATAAACTGGAATTCTAGGCTACCCATTTCATGTTTACACATTTCCTGAGTAATTTCCCAAGCATATATGAAATATAGATGCTTCAGTTCCATCTTCCTTTTAAGTTTCTTCCTTTACTATGATCAATAGTGGGTAGAAGTCTCAGGAGTGGTGGTAGCTACCCTGCTTCTATTATTGATTGCACACTTTCTGAAGAAACATGTTTTTACCAAATGGCTCATAAGCTGCTAAATGTAAATACAAGCAGAAAACCTACATACATATGGGATAATTGCAGTGTTATGCTGGTCTATACACAGCTGTTCTCTCAAAAGACTGTATATCTCCTGGTTCCTGTATTTTAAGTGTTTAGTCTGACAAGCCTTCATGTTACTCAATTCTAACAAAGGTAACTATCAGGTTTATTTTAACCTTGCAAATGGAGAGAACTTATTTGATATGATCAAACAGAACTTTTGAGAATGTCCATAACTATTTATAGCTTATGCAGCAAAAGGTAACAGATTTAAGCAAAAAACCTCACTGATCAAAAATTGACAAGTCAAACACTGAAAAGTTCATATCAGTGATATATGTACACCCATGTTTATAGCAGCACAATTTGTAATAGCTAAATCTTGGAAACAACCAAGATGCCCATCAACTGCAGAGTGAATGAAAAAGATGTGGTATTTTTACACAATGGAAGATTACTCAGCTATGAAAAAGGATGATCTTGAGGCCTTCATAGGGAAATGGAGACAACTTGAGACTATCCTCATTAGTGAAATAAGGATCATATTTACAAATATCACATTGTGTCTCTAGTGTAAAAAGTAATAAGAACTGTAGGAGTAATAAAATCCAAAATGTGTAATTGCTACTATAAAAAAGAGGAAAAAAAGTGCTCTAAAGGATATAACTGCATGTATGTTTAAGTGTGTAAGATAGATGACCACATTACTGTTTTTGTTAGATTGTTGAGCAAAACTGTTAAGTCTCACTGTTCAGATGTGTACTTTGTATGTTTTAATTTTGTAACTTGAACAACTATTTCCAAGATGACAGTATATAACTTGTCAAGTAGTTATTTCTTAGTGGGGTTTTTTTGTTCTTTTTTCCCTTGGAATTCTGTATTGTTGCTACCCTTTTTTCTGTTTTGTTTTTTTCTTTTTAAAATAAAATTTAAGAAAAAAATAAAAAATAAAAAAAATTGACAAGTCAAATGTAGCACAGACTCCACATTATACTAAACCAAGAGGCTTAGTTTCACCAAGAGCCGGATTTGTTGTTTGTATCTTCTGCACCCTACATAGCATTTGCTTAGTCCTCAGGGTCCACTGAGCCCCTCTCCATGGGAAATTCCATCTTCTATATTACCATAAGTACTCTTCACCTCACTGACCTTCCAAAATTTCTAATGGCTTCTGGAAACATTAGCCAATTCCAGAAATGTGGCCTCGGGTTTCTGCAGCATGCACATCTTGATTGCATGCCCTTCCCCCAAACTAACAGCAGTCATGGGTGCCAGCACAGGGACATGGAATACCATTAATAAACCCCCTCAGTCATATTCACAACTGATAATGACCAAGGATAGAGGCTTAATGAGAAAAGATGTCTCCATAAGGTCATCAGGGGTATATGTGGCTGGAAATTTAGGAAGAGTCATTTAGGAAGCACCTGACAATTGTCCTCTAAAAGACAGGGACAAGATGTACCATCACTGCTCATTTCTCACAGGCACCTATCACGCAAGCTCCCATATCCACCTTAAGCTTTACTTATTGACCCCTTGAAACCATTCAACTTGGCCTTACTCATAAAACCAAAGACTGTCAAAATATTTAGCTATTATGTGTTAGTTGATTCAGACAGCTCAGACCACAGGTCCATTTCTGAAATCATCGGTGATGACATTAATGAAACCACTTCTTCAAGTAACAAAAGAATTTGTGGGTACATTTCAGAGGTTCCTAAGGAAATTTCCACCCCTACCCCCCAAATCTTCCCTTTTTCAGATTCTATAACATACCTAGCACACAACAGTGACTTGATTGCACTTCCAATATGCTAACTAAAAAGACTTCTGAACAATTGAGCAGTTTCGTAAGGCCTTGTGAAGTTGGAACACAGAATTCACGTATAAGAGTGGTAAGATTTTTAGATGCTCTGCTGTGATTTGAAACTTTTTAAGCAGCCAATTCTCTTTCATGCATAGGATTTAGAGCTAATAGTATTGGGTCCACACTCTGTCTCTGACAACAGTAGGTTTTAAAACCTTATGTGGGAAATGCATTCCATACCCACATTTTAGGTCTCTTAACTACAGCCCAAATAGCCACATTATAGTGGGGTTTACTTGGGTTGGTGAGGAGTGTAACTGACAGGTAATAACCATGTCAGAGATATGAATGCAAGCTCATATTTTCAAGATCAAGATACCTCCAAGTTAAAGATACACATTCAACCTATCCAAGTTTCCATGTATTGTCACTCCCAGAAGAGACACTATACCTACCCCTTTCCTTCTTGGTGAGATGGGAGGACTCCTATGGCTCCTACTCTTTCCAGAACATTTATTCAAGTAAGTTTCTACATGTTCAGTCTTATATTGTTGTTTCCTCTGGTATCTTGTGACCCATCCTAGGAAGTGACAAGATTTGCTCTAACTATGAGCCAATAAGCAAGAACCCAGCAGATCCTTTATACTTTGAACCTTCACATTAAGGTTCCTTCCTCTGATACAACTTTGTATAGCCATCAGTTCTTATCAAATTCTGCTTTATGCAAAATGGTAGCAAAGAAGACCAGGCATAGGATCCCACAGTTTGATGCAAAGAAGAAACAGATAAGACTGAACTGGAAGGGCCAGGGATGTAACTCAGTGGCACAGTGTCTGTCAGGCTAGCACAAGGTCCTGAATTTAGTTCCTGGTACAAAAAAACATCTGAACTGGGAATCTGTTTCAAAGAGTCATGGGATCAATGTGAGAAAGAAGCCAACAATTACACTTCATGCCCTGCTCCACAGTGTGTGAGTTTTTGTCAACAGCAAATAATCCCTGGCTATCAAAATAAGGGAAGAATAAACAAAAACTTGCAAGTAGCAGGATCTCAGGTGAAAATACCAACAGTATGGTCTGATCAGCACAGGTATCTCCCATATATTCCTATATTCTCTCACTGAGACCAAAGTTCATTGCTGTATCCATAACAGGTCATGCAGTTACACTTGTCAGAACCTCCCATCCACCAGACCACAAGTAGTCAGGGATGAGGCACAACCAACCTGGTCATGTCCTATATTCTCTAGTCTACTTGTGAGAATTGTCCGGTCTCTTATAATACTGTCATAAGCCAACCTACAACATAGGAGTGCCTTCAGAATACAGCTTGTGGTTTTCCCCACAAAACTGGTCTGCTCATGTCCTCCTCACTCCAGTTACAAAGAACACTGGAACACTCGACTCTGTCATGTCCTAGATGAGGCTTTTCTCCAACACATTAGTCTTTAACAAGATAGAGTTTTATATACTGACTTCTGACTGCGTCTACATATTCTTCTACAGCAATGTTTAATTTTCTCTTAGGTACCAAATATTGTACAAATGTGAGTCGAGGTCAAACAAGTAGTACTCAATGTTGCATAGGAACTCAATATTTCTTTACCTCATATTCATTTTCCTTTCACCACTGCTATAACCAATATGGTTCCCATGATCTGGGAAAAAACTTTGAAGAGTTGTTGCCATTTTGGAATACTGGAAGCATCACAGTCCCATCTCCTCATAATGACCACCTATTGGCAATGCTGGAATTCACAGAATGAAGTCCTGTCTGCATTTGTGGGAAAATATAAGACCATCTTCAGTTACAACAAGAACCCAAAGCGTATTGAGGCATGAAAATCTGTAAAGACAACCCTCAGAACTAGCATAACTGACCTAAAAGACCATCAGCTGGCCGGACATGTGGGACAACACTGTTCTAATAAACCTCTCCCTTGTAATACACTAGAGGACAATCATCAGTACTACCAAAGTGATTGTTGGGATGTAAACATTAAGATAAATCTCTGCAAGGAGGGAATCCTGAGAAGGTACAGCATACACAGAAAGGAGCAGGATGTACTGCTGACATCTGTGTCTACCTCCCTTCCCCTGCATAATTAAGGTGCCACACTCTCTCAGAGCACACAGGACATTAATGCCTGTCTCACCTTGTGGCACAAAGGCTGTGCGCTACAGGCCTGGATATTACAGGTCATGCAGTATCTCAGCTGACTCTTTGGCAGGCCAGGTGGCTCTTAGACATATTTAGGATTCTCACTTGTTAATGTTGTCTAAGTTTCAAATTATCAAATCATCTCACATCCTCTTCAGAAGAGCAGAACCACCAGATATAGTTGCATTCCTGAATCACAATTGCACATTCTGCAGCAGTTTAAAAACTTCCATCAACACCACTGTTCTGAGATAAGGAAAGAGACCCAGGGCTTTCTCGAGTACTTGTTAAAGATGAGATGTCCACTCCAAAAGCATTTCAGAGATGCTCTATTTTTGTGGAAGATAACATACCCATAGGACCCATATGTATGGAATAGCGTGTTGTTAAATAGCAAAAGGTGTCAAACTTGGAGTAACAAAGCACCCCCAGATTCAAATATATACCTATGACTAGGCTTTGGCCAAGGGTCTAGCATCTGCTCAACAACCTGGATCACAGAAGACTAGGAAGTTAGAGATGAAGTGAATGCAGACCATACTTGTTTTCATATGTCATCATATGACACCTCAACAAACATGAATCACAAGCAGCAGTGAGCAACTAACCATGTGAATTCCAGCCTCCATCTACAACTAGTGGACTATGAACATGGTGGCGATAATGATAGAAGGAAAAATATGTATATACGCCCCAAAATACAGCCACTTTTTCAAATAATTGTCACTACTATTGCCTCTAAATGCCTAGCCTGGCAGAAAAACACTGACTCTTAATACCACTATTGGTTAAGGAGCCCAAGTTTTTAGTTGACCATAAACTGATTACATGAACCTGCTTCTATTCTAAAAATGCAGGTACAAGTCCACAGGGCTAGATACCTAATCTGGGGACTTGGCAAGCACAAAAAACAACCCCCACACACAACACCACCAGTTACTATCTGGAATCTTTTGCAATTATCTCTCTACAACATTGAACTCAAAGCATCTCTACAATAGCTTAGCATCCCAGAGAAGGCACACAGTGGGATGCTTACCAAAAAGTCCCTTTATATCATAGACTCACAAGTATTCTCATACAACACCAAGGCAACCTTCAAAAAAAAAAATCACAGAATTCCTAAGTATGTTTTTAAGTTTGAGATGATTTCTTTCATTATGCAATAGTACATTAAAGAGATGCTTGTATGATACCATTGCTCCAAAAGGAAGGCTGCGTGAGTTCGAGAACCACAAAAATCTAGAGTGAACCCATCATCCACCACCACAAGTGGGACACTGAGTCACTTTGTAAATCATCCTTATTGCACAGAAAATGGACTCATTCTTAGAAAGATGGGATAATTTTACTCCTGGATCAAATATAAAGTCAGCTGACACAGCTGGATTTCTTTAGATTTTCCTCATTTATGTTACATTCTCAGCCAGAGCTATTCACTAGAGATTGAAACCAGCAAACAAATACAGGCTGAATGACTATAAATACATAAGCACAATCCCTCAACCACAATGAAAGCTGGGGGTTAGTACTACTTTTAAAAAAAATGGATCAGAGGACAGGCATCAGTGGTGACCCAAGGTCAGCTGCGTTTCATGCCACTAGCATTCCCTTTTGAGGTCCTTTTAGGAAAAAGACCCATGGGATAAGAAGTTGTACCTCTGTAGTATGCACATCTACACTGATCCCCAGGGACTAACTAGAGTGGCCACTCAATATCACATTTCCCAAACAGCATCTCCAATGCATTCCCAAGTGCTGCTGGATGCTAAGGAAACCCCAGTTTAGATTCATGAGACCAATCAGCCATTTGAGCTGTCATTTGCCATTACCATTGCCAAAACCGTGATCACTGCCCCACACAGACTAAGCCACTTGCTACTTGACATTTCTGCTTTTCCTCACAACATCACACCTACATTGTGGTTCCATCCTTTCCACTCTTACTACAGCCTCCACTTCAGTTTCCTGAACAGGACTTTCTCCCCTTGCTTTATATCATGATTCTTATTAATGTGTGACTTACTCTATAGAAACATTCTGACCACTGGTGAGCAATACAGGGCAACTAGCACTGTGAGATCATGGAAATATCCTGCTTCAGCGCTTCCTTGTTCTAAAATTTGAAGATTTCTCAAACCTTCAAAAGTCCATTATGATGGTTACAACCTTTCTATCTCTACCAACTTTTCCAGGACATTGTATTTTGTATCTTCATTGAGAGGCTGGGGATCCACCTACTAAATCACAAAGTAGAACAATGTTGACAGTTGCCATTAAAATACAGGACCCTTGAACAACAAATATATGTTAAGACAGAAAGTCAAAAAATTAAACTGATTCTGTTGGATTCATGTGTATCTTTTTGTATGTAGGCAATAGTTTTAAAAAATCAATCAAGCCATTCAGTCCAAGACTGAAGCAACTTTTTATTTCTACTGCTGCGATGCATTTTTGCTGCTATGTCCTGGAGTTAAAAAGGTGTGCATTCCATGACACTCCTCCGTGCAGACAGGGGCTTAGGTTCACCCACAATCCTGTGTAGGACAGGCCTAGCTGCTCAACACCCCCAGAAGAGTTTGTTGCCAGGCTATACTTTCCTGTGCCTAGACCTAAAGTACGGTGTGCTCAGTTACAGTGGGGAAAGAGAAGCAACAAAGTTTGGCATGCTGTAGGTGGTTAGCCAAAAAACTAGCCCAAAGTATGCCCTTTTAATGATTATCTTGAGCAGATGCAGATGACAGGAGACAAGATCTTTGGCGAACCTTCTGGGGTTTCTTCTCCAAACTTCTGGGGTTTCCACTGCACCTTTGGCTTCACAAACTGCCCTCTCAGGAGCACACTTCCTGGCCTCCCAGGCTGCCTTCTGAAATCTTGCACACAATTCTTACATTCTGTATGCAACTAAAACCAGCACCATGTGGATGACACCAATGTCTGCTGCCGGATGGAGCACTAGCCAGGATTTCTTCCCTCTTGGTTATAAGATTCTAAGTGCCTATGAACCACATGTTGAGGTACAACCCCCCTAGGCATTCTACAACATGATGTTCTAGGACCCTCTTCTCAAAGCAGTCTTTCACTTGCAATTTTGAGGCTGCAAAGAGCGGAGTCCTGCTGCTGCTCATGATGCCCTCAGGCCACTTTTTCTACTCTGTTTCTTCGCAGCAATCAAGATCTCCACTATTTTATCTTTTACAATTCACAGCTTTATCAGAGCTCCCTTTCTGGCCAAACTCATTTTGAATTATCCTGCTGGGCTCTTTGCTCTTGATTCTCAATGTAAATCTGGCTAAAAGCCTTTAACAGTAGCCATGCCACAGCCTCAACAGACTGTCTTGAAATTTCTTCTGCCAGATTAGACTGCCACTTTTAATCTCAGTCCAAGGCAAAAATTTTTGGACATGAGAAAAATGCACACAAACTTCCTGCCAAAGCCTAATTCCTTCTTCCCAGCAGAAACCACCTGAACCTGGTCTTTAACAGAATTCCACAGTCATTGTTAGAGATATAAACAGATTCACACTTGCAAGAATTCTTTTACCAGCATTCTGGTATTCTGAGCTGACAGAATCTCCCATCAAGCACAGCCTAAGGCATCTCTTCTCTACTTTTTCAGCCAAACCTTTCCTAACTCTTTCCTTCCCAACAAGTCAGTTCCAGAGGCTCTTGAGCCACATGACCAGGTAGTGTCACAGCAATGACCCCACTTCTCTTAATTCTTCCTCTGATATTTCTGAGACTAAATACCCACTACCCACAAGCTGATGAGGAAAGGCATATTAAGCACACTTTGTAGAGGTTTCACTGTGCAAAACTTTGGAGCATCCTCCAAAAGATGCTGAATTGGGCCTTGAAGGAAGGAAAAAAGCAATGCCATAAGGGAAAGCCAAAAGCTGAACTACACTGCTGAAAGCTGTCCTGACTGGGAAAGCTTTCAACACAGACCATCGCTGTGCCACGAACAAACTCAAACTGGAGAGAAATTCAAGGTTTCAGCATAATCATTAGCAAAAACAAACTCATGAGGCAGAAGCTTTGAAAAAGGTCTCAGTGCACAGTCATTGTCACGTATGTGAACTCACTAAGGAGGAACCCTATGCAAGCCGTGTGGGAAAGCACACACAGCACACACAGTCATTGTTAGAGATATAAACAAATTCACACTTGGAAGAAAACCTATGAATGTAAGTAGTGTGGAAAACCCTCAGGACACATTGACATGGTCAAATACATGAAGTAACACTGTAGAAAGGCTAAATATGTAAGCAACAAGGGGATGATTTGGTATAGATATTGTCAAATGGAATTACAAAAGAAAACAATGCCATAGGGCTACCTTGAAAGAAATTTCTTTGAAATAAATCCACGAAGGGTCCCATTCTGAGTAGGCATGTAACAAAAATAGCCAGAGAGAAGCAGAGCCCTTCTGGCCACCTATTTTTTGCTCTCCTCATAAAATATCATTTAAGAACTATGCTTATATCATACATCCCCCTCAAGTTCATTTTTTACCATTCTGTAAACATCTCTCCAGGCCACCATGTGGCTACACAGGCCAGCCA